>APFE031661943.1:14088-79655 GCA_000404065.3 Pinus taeda | reverse complement strand
AAAATTAAAAACCAATTACATCTTCCCTTTAGATTTATTTAATAATTTAGTTTAGATTCTATTTATTTTTTTTCTTTTTTGTAAATGAGAACATTCTATTAACTGCAAGAGTAAACACTGACAAGGCTATGCTTAAAATTTTGTCGCTCTCACCCCGGCCGGGTTTGTTGACCATTTCCATCAATTCAAAAAAAACATTCCAAAAAGACAAAGGCTAGCCGGCCATAACCGTGAATGCAAGATATGCCAAAAGACTAACAAAATGAAAAGAAAAACCAAAATACATACTCAATCATTAGAGGTCATGGAGGTTGGGTTCTCTGGACCGATCCCAAGTGGAGGAGGAGGGTAGAATGGACAGCTGCCTTGTTGCTCCAAGTGAGCCATCCAAATCTCCGGTTGCTCCAGCTTGTCTAGAATGTGCATATTCTCACGCCAGACCACCACCACCCAATCCCAAAGTTGACACTGGAAATATTGGAGTTGTGTTAGGGCTTCCAAGATCGCCTCATGTTCCTCCCTGCAAGTTTTCTCATAAGCTTCCAATTGCATTTTCACGAACTATTGCGGTTGACCTTTAGTGGCACGGACGGGTTGTTCCAACTTCCTCTTCTGTTGTGGTGGTTAGAGTCCATGTCAGGGCCCCTGTAAGCTCCCAATTGTAGTTGTGCTCAGCCCCACCTCTGCCCTCTTCCGATAAAGTCGTTGAGCTTTGGTTTCCGCCGCCTGTCCACTTCCACCTCCGGCCAAACGGGAACTACGCCTCGGTGCCATGCACACCTCACATCACAACACCCCTCTGATTCGTCTGCTTCTTTCACTCTTTTCTTGGACCACTAGCATCTCCGTAACACCCATTGGGTTCACTAAATCAACAATCATCCAAATTTGTCCCTCGAGTCCTATGCGTTGCACCATCAAACCTCTTTCTCGCTCTGTTCTGGTTGCCCAACCCTGGTTCAACCCCTGTAGTATGCACCACCCCCAGCTAGGATGCTCGTAGGAAGTAACCCTCCAAATATTATGCGCTTCTGCACCCTTAGACAGAGGAGCCACAACGTACCATATACCCAAAGCAAGGGGAGGAAATTAGGGTAGGAGCTTCCCCAATTCACCTCATATATTCCACTCATCTCCTCCAGCACAACCAGGAATGGACCCAACGATAAATCCTACAATAAACCCCAATTTAGTCAAGTCCCCAAAGGGAGGCCGTTAGAAGGTTGGAGTCTGGACTTCAAAATCTCACCCAGGTAGGAGAGCACCACTAAGAGAACCAAAATACAAACAAGAACAAGGGGCTGAAGGCTCTCTTTTGCAACCAAATTCCATCTCTGTCATAAACCAAGGAGCAGTGGGTCGCCTTATCCCACCTCCAATATGCTTCACCAAGGCATCGTTTTGAGTCACACACCCCAAACTGCCATCACCAAAGTATCATTACAACGCCCATCGAGCTCCGTAGGATACCCATTTCCCATCGACTCTGGCTTAAATGCACACGAGCGTTGATAGTTGGTGTCACATGGATTGGTTTTGGCATACCCCGCCACACTTCCCTTTTGCATATCATTCGCATGGGAAATCTAGGGGGAGGCCAGACATAACCTCCAATGTCCTCAAGTTGGGCACCCTAATCAGGGTAGATTCTATTTAATTTAAGTTTTACTTATTTTAAATTTGTTTTAAATACCAGCCTAGATCTATCTTATCTCTCGATCTACCAAGTGCCTAAAGGGATCAAATCCCTTTTCATTCTAAAAACGGTTTGGATCTTAGGAGATTTGATCCCACCTGGGGCTTGGTAGCTATGGAGTTAAGATGGATCTACGCTAGTTTAATTTCCCCTTTTAAATAGACCATATTCCACATGAATACATTTGACGATTTTTATTTTTATTATCTTTTTTTATTTTTATAAAGTTATTTTTATTTTTGATAGAGTTAAAATGTTTACATTAATCTTTTAATTTAATTTATTTTTATTTTTATGTAATTTGACTTAGTCAAAATATTAAACATTACATTACAACATCACGACTAGATTGGGCCTAAAGTATGCCCTAAAACTGCTTTTGCTTCGCTAAGAGCTTGTCTTCCTCAGACATAAGGACATAGGTTAATGGCCTGAAACCCAGAGGCATCTGGCAAGAGTGAAAGTCTACCCCCCTATGAACCACCATCCGATTATTCCAGGGGGCGTGGTTTTCCTTGAATAACGGTGATGAGTCTGCCGCATTCACGGATAACAACTAGAGATGAATACCCTCACTGCTGGTTTGACAACTAAGTTATGATAGGTTTTTCCACTTGTGAAAAAAAACATCATGACTAGCTAGAATGTAGAGCTAGCACAATAAAATAAATAAAAAGGAAAAAAATGATTTCTATCTTATGACTAGATTATATTTAAATTTTTTTCTCACACACACACATATATATAAATTAAAAGTCATATTATGCCCAACAGCTCAAACCCCGCCCTCTTTCCATTTCGGCCACACTCTCCAACGAAATCAGGCGCTCTGCAACCCTCCCTGAGTCGAACATCACCCAAGCACTCAGCCACCGACTCTCACCGAATCCCGCGGTGCCATTGTCGCTGGGCCAAGCACAGCAAGTCCATTTCACCATAGTATACCTAGCACCCTTTTTTTGTTGGCCATCTTTCATGGGTTTCCGACGCCATCACCGAGCACCAACACTCCTCCCCGCATCCCAGCTGGGTAGACGTTCTGCTCACAGTGTTTCCGCAGCCACGCATCACAGCCAGGCATCGAATTGTGACCAAGCCCTCGGTTGCCCATCCTCGTTCAAGAATTTATGCTCCCACTCGGCTTTCCCTTCTGTTAAAATTGGAAACTAGTGTCAAACTCCACATGGGTCATCTTATTTATGACAGCTGATATTTTTCTTGGATTCCTCTCTTCGAGAAGTGTAGGATTGATCTAAAGATCATTCAATTCTGACATGTACAAATGAAGTTATGAATATATTTTGATTATGGTCAAATTGTCAAGGTTGACCAACAAACTTATGTAGGCTTAGAAGCCCAACAAGTCAAGTCTATTCATCCTCAACGTTGCATATAAATAGAAGGTGACATAGCCTCATTTGGAAACACCGATCTTCACACTTCTCTCTCTCTCTCCTCCTTGATTGGGTACGGATTTCTGGGCCTCTCTCTCTCCACAAGTTCGAAATTTCAGGAGAGCAAAATTTCAGGAGGCCGAAATTTCAGGAGAGCGAAATTTCAGGAGAGCGAAATTTCAGGAGTCCGAAATTTCAAGAGAGCGAAATTTCAGGAGGCCGAAATTTCAGGAGAGCAAAATTTCAGGAGGCCGAAATTTCATGAGACCGAATTTCTGGATAGTTTGACCAAGCGTTGACCAGCATGCGTTGACCTCCTTTGGCTACATTTTTGTGACCGTTATCTTTGTTTGGGCAGGCCACATTTTTGGGCACATAAATCAAGGCTATACGTTGACTGTTGAACAACGTTAACTACAGCTAGGGCTAACCGCAGGTGGTCTGTTTGACCAAACTTTGACTAGGCTAAATTTGACTGTTTTGAGGGTTGTTTTATCTTGTTGTTTGGAGGCTGAAGTTGACTAAAGTTGATTGATTGCTGAGGGTCAAATCTGCGCTATTGACCAGCATTGACTTTTCTGGTTATGGCTCTTTTTCTGCTATTATAAGTTATTAGATTTGTAAATTGTACTATCTCTCTCTGTTGAACTATTGAAGACTAAAAGAAGATTTGATCATGGGTTTCCCCACATTGGGGTTTGTCCCTGGCTGGCGCCACATGTTGTGTCATCTTGTCTTGGCTTGTCTTCTACTATTTATGTTTATGTTCTATCTGTATTTTAATATCATGTTGATGTGATTGCTAATCTGAATATTGATACTGGCTAATAAAGAAATTGAAGTAAAATTTCTCTAAAGCATAAAACATACCATTGTTGCCTAAACTTAACATGGTATTAGAGTTGAGGTGAAGACAAAGCCCAAGCAAGAATGAAAGAGCAATCACCAAATACAGTTGGACAAGGACAAAAGTTTCAATGGGTTCCTCATCCTGCTTCCCAGCTGAAGACAAACTCCATGATAAATCTGACTATCATGGATGGAAGATGTCTCTTGATTTGACATTGGAAGAAAAAGAACTGATGGACAATGTGCATGGTAAAATGCCTGAACCTCCTTCAAATGCACCAACTGCTGCGAAGACCAAGTATAATAGGGCTGAAGTCAAAGCAAAGAATATTATCAGGGATTCCATTGACAAGCATTTGGTGGCCTACATCTCCAAATGAAGACCTCCAAGGAGATCTACGACAGGTTGGTCGGCATGTTCAAGGTTAGTAATGCTAATCAAATTCTATTTCTCAAGAATAAGTTGAAGGATATTAAGAAGGGCAAGAACGAGGATATTCAATCCTATTTATTGAGGATTACTAAGATCAAGAATGATCTACTCTCAATTGGAGAAGTCATTCCCGACAGGGAGCTACCACCCTTGGAGGATTCCCACCTGAGTTGTATGTATTTAGAACCACCGTCGCCAATAATGATCGAATTCTAGGGTTTGAAGAATTGATGTCGAGATGCATTTAAGAAGAAACAAGAATGGTGGAGCAAGAAATGCCTTCTGATAGAAGCAACCCTACTGCATTCTCTGCTCATGCAAAAGGAGAAATAATGCAGGGTCTAAAGGTCATTTCCATGGAAAGCCTAGATCTAAGGGAGGAAGGAAGGGCGGGTTCTATGTTTGCAATAAGTTTGGCCACTATGCAAGGGAGTGTCCAAATAGAAGGGACACATCGCATGATGATGATCACAATCATTCCAGGGGCAACTTCAACAACAATGATCAAAGGAATGGAAGGTCCAGTGGCAAAGGAAAAAGGAATGTGGGACATCAAGGAAATGGTCGACCCTCCAAGAAATCAAGGAACTCCAGGTATGAAGAATCAAATGTTGTTAACAATAAGAAAAAAGAGTACTATCTTATATCGGCCCTCTCCACTACCTCTCCTCTGTATACTTTGGGAAATTGGCTGATTAATAGTGGTGCCTCAAGGCACTTCACTAGATAAAAGAAAGCCCTCTCTAATCTGATAGAAAAGGAGACAAACTTGGAGATCCTTGGAGAAGATGCCACCTATCCCATGAAGGGAGTAGGGAGTGTTACCCTTCAATTGAATCAAGGTAATACTATTCATCTGCAATAAGTACTATATGTACCAGATCTTAAGAAGAACCTAGTGTCCATTTCAACCATAGAGGACAAGGGATTCAAGGTGGTATTCATCAATGGAAGGGTACATGTTTGGAAAAGAAATTTTAAATATGTTTTTACTCTTGGGTTCAGAGTTGAAACTTTGTATCAAGTTGGAGGAAGTCCATTGGGAGCCATGTCTTGCAACACATCCCTACAATTTGAACTATGGCACCGAAGGTTTTCCCATCTTCATTATAAGGCCCTACCCGATGCGAGACAGATGGTGACAGGTATGCTCGAGTTCAAAGTAGAGAATGAAGGTGTATGTTTGGGATGTGCCAAAGGAAAACTTACAAGGGGACCATTCCCCTCAAGTAATAGCAAGGCCACAGATATATTACAATTGATCCACTCCGACATATCTGGTATGATACCCATAAACTCTTTGGGAGCATACTTATATTATCTGACCTTTACAGATGATTATTCTCGCAAGACCTAGATCTACTTCTTGAAGAAGAAGGATGAAGTGTTCACCTTGTTCCGACACTCCAAAGCCTTGATCGAAAACCAATCGAGAAGAATATCAAGATATTGAGGACTGATAATGGGACAGAGTACAAATCCAAGGAATTCCAAGATTAATGAAGAGAAGTTGGCATTAAGAGGGAGACTACAATGCCATACACTCCTAAGCAGAATGGTGTGGCTGAAAGGAAGAATCACTCTATTGTAGAAGCAGTTCATGCCATGCTTCATGATCAAGGCCTTTTGAAGTTCCTATGGGCTGAATTTGCAAATACCGCCATGTATGTTCAAACCAATGCCCTCATCAAGCATTGGACTCCAAGACTCCCGAATAAATGTTCACTAGTAAGAATCTTGATGTCTCTCATTTTAGAATTTTGGAAGTCTCGTATATTTTCATGTGCCAAAAGAGAAAAGAACCAAATTAGGTGCATCTGGAAAGAAAGGAATCTTTGTGGGCTATAGTGAAAATTCTAAGGGATATAGAATTTATGTGTCTAGTCAAAAGGAAGTTGAGATAAGTCATGATGTCACCTTCGACGAAGATATGGCCCTTAGGAAGATCAACAACCTTCCTATCCTAAGGAAGGAAAAAGAAGTAGACACCGAAAATCAGGTTGCAAAGAAGATGAAATGATGCCTGATGTTGATGAACCTATGGATCCTATTGATCCTCCTCCTCATGAGCCCTCCTCCTCCAAAAGGAGACCCTCATGGCTTAGGGAAACTCTCGAAGATGCCAAGAGACACATTGCACCAAGGGGGACTTCCCGTGAAAGCAAGAAGACGAACAAGTATCAAGGATATTTGACCGCCATGAGCACTATCATTCAAAATGAACCTTCATCATTCAAAGAAGTCGTGAAGCATCAAGTATGGAAGGATGGTATGAATGAAGAATACAAGTCAATTATAAAGAATGATGTCTGGGATGTGGTCCCTAGACCCCGGGACAAATCGGTTGTCACCTCTAAGTGGATATACAAAATCAAGCATGAAGTTAATGGAAGTGCAGAAAAGTTCAAGGCTCGCTTTGTTACTCGAGGCTTCTCTCAAAAGGAAGGTGTAGATTACGATGATATATTTGCACTCGTTGCCTGATACACCACCATCCGCTCGATCATAGCCCTTGCTACCTCACAAGGATGGAACCTACATCAAATGGATGTCAAGACCACTTTCATGCATAGTTCAATCAAAGAGGAAGTCTATGTGGAACAACCCGAGGGGTTTGAGATTCATGATCGGGAATCTCTTGTATGCAAGTTGAAGAAAGCTATCTATGGATTGAAGCAAGCACCTCGGGCTTGGTATGAGAGGATCAATAGCTATCTAATGAAGATGGGATTCACTAGAAGTAAAGCCGATCTGAACCTCTATTTTAAAGTTGAAAATGATAAACCTCTCATTCTGGTACTATATTTGGACGATCTCTTTCTGACAGGTGCAGACCCTCTCATTCAAAAATGTAAGAAGAAGTTGGCTTATGAATTTGAGATGAAGGACCTAGGCCCGATGAACTATTTTCTAGGGTTGGAGGTCTGGAAAAATCCAGGTAAAATTTTCCTCTCTTAAGGAAAATATATTGTGAATATATTGGAAAGGTTTGGGATGGTGGACTTCAAGCCTTTGACTACTCCAATGGAACTTAACTTTAAGAAGTTATGTGGTAGTGTTGCTGGACCTGAATTGGGAAATGCTTCTGAGTATCATCAACTCATAGGAGCACTGATGTTCTTGGTGAACTCCCGTCCGGACATATGTTTTGTAGTTAACACATTGAGCCAATATATGGTTGAGCCTCATCATATATATTGGATTGGTGCCAAGAATCTTCTGAGATATCTTTGGGGCACAATCACTCATGGACCAAGATACACTGTCAGAGATGTGAGGCTGCATGGTTATTCTGATGTTGATTGGGCTGGCAGTGTGGTGGATCGCAAGAGCACTTCTGGATGTTGTTTTTATGGGTTCTGCTTCGATATCTTGGATGAGCAGGAAGCAGAAATCGGTTGCCTTGAGCACCGCCAAGGACAAATGCATAGCTGCTAGTATGGCCTCCTATGAAGCTATCTGGTTGAGGAAGCTCTTCAGTGAGTTGTTTGGAAATGTGCTGGTTACCACCATCATCCTCTGCAACAACCAGAGTGGGATCCGATTATCAGAGAATCTCGTGTTTCATGATCGCTCCAAGCATATAGATATCATGTACCACTTTATCCAGGATATGGTAAAACGAGGAGAAATAAGGCTCCATCACATTGGGACTAATGAGCAGGTCGTCGATGTTTTGACAAAGCCTCTAGGGAAGGTCAAGTTCTTGGCCTTCCAAGAACGACTTGGATTCATGGAGAGATCCTCTTATGAGGGTCCTGTATGAAATGGACATTGAGCTCTGGGAGCTCCGGGGGGCTTGGGGTACTTCTTGGAGCGATGAGAAACCATAGGGTGAGTGGTATGGCCTCACGCCAGGCCTCCATTTCCTCTTCGGAATCTACCTCCTCTTTTATCTATTCCTCCCAATCTTCTAAGATCTTGCAGATCCCTACATCCATCCCAACCTTGTACATTGTTGCCGCTTCACTGATGAGCCTTTCTACCGGATTTCTTCCACGCCTGGGTTCCGAGGTACCCGAGTCAGCTACACGAGGTAGCTCCCTTCCCCTTCTGCCTCATCCTCTTCCACGGGCTGGTCTAGCCATTTCTTCTACAGTGCGAACCTGTTCACACACAATTTGGATTAGATCACAAAATGTAGGTCCTAGCCTTTCCACAATGCTGACACATCCCCTCTCCTCACATTTCCGTTCGCATTTGCCTCTGCCCCAGTGCCCCTCTACCCAAGGCTGCAGTGCCTCTCCTCTGTCGGAATTATTAGCGCCACTCACTTGCCAAGCATTAGCCTCTCCACCATTTTGGTGTTTGCATCTCTCTCCTCTGCTCCTAGGGGTAATGCCCTGGTACCCGGTTCGAATGATACTTACGGTACTAACCGCCTGCCCATCGAGCCAGAAAACCACTACACTCATTTTCCTCACCTTTCCTCGCTCGTCTGTCCTATGCTTTCTCCGCTCCTCTCTGCAATTCCCTCGCACTTGCTTGGCTACATGCTCCCCTCTCTCACTGGTAATCTCGCTGGCCAGCTTAATTGCAGGTGATTCCTCATGCTCCCATCTCGAATGGTCTCTCTCGTTGCCAGTTACTGGTTCTAACCTAGTTCCCTTCCCTCCCAACATGTCGAGGTCTCTCTCACCTATTCTCCTATTCCCTTCCCAGGTCTTATCTCTCATTTTCCCGCCATGGAAACACACAGAAAGCATTGCAATAGACGAGTAGAGATAGATAACATACCCGGTGCTGAAGCGAAGGTGACTTTGTTGGTCCCTACGCTGGTATGCTTCGTCGTTTCTCCATCTCCCCTCCGCAACTATGCTCTCCCCATCACCCTTCCTACCTTCATAATCCCATTCCTTCATTCTATGTCCCATCCATCCTCCTGTCCAGTCCTTCCCACCTCCGTCACCACCCTGGCACTGACTGCCACTTCTCCATTGCCCTCTATACATTGTCATACAGGAGGCCACCGCACCCATTGCCATGAGCGTGTGGGATGCAGTGGATTGTACCCGACCCTTAGTTGTCCTAACAACCATCTATGTCTTGTGTCCTCGGGCACCCAACCCGATCGGGGGGGGCGCTTAGCATCCTAGACTATCATTTATACTCAACGGAAAAATTAGAATCAAATGTAGGGAAACCCCACTTAGGTTAGAAAAATTGTACATCCTAAGCCTAGAAGTGAGGGGCAAAGCTGTCAGGGTGACAGTGGGTGGCCTTCCCTGTTTTATCCTTAGATTTTCCCTTTGTGAAACAAGTCTAAATACTCCAGGGAAAAGCTATTGGATAACATTTTTCTCTCTAGACATGAGGTCTAGGGTTTTTGTCAATACAAGAACTACAAGTAGGAGGTGTGTATGATGTCTACGTCAAGGGGTAGTGTCCCATCCTGATCGACTATTATATGAAGAGGTGGTTTCCAACTCACAAGGTGTTATTATATGAAGAGGTAGTTTCCAACTCACAAGGTGCCTCCTAAGCAATTATATGCAAAGGAGATCAAAGACCAAATCCAACCACCCAAAAGGGTGTCTTGAAAAAGGGGGAGAAAGGCCCTTACATAGAAATCTCATTCACCAAATTGGGAGATTCAACACATGAAGGAAAACACCATAATTGATGTGTTTCTTGATTAGTGGCCTTCAAAATATACCTTGCAATGGTGTGTTATGATCCTTGCCGAAAAATGACAAGGAACCAATAATTATAGTCCTCTTAAAGGGGGAACATCCTTTTACTAGAAGTAAAAATAATCTTTGAAACAAAGTTTAAGCATCCAAGTGAACCAACAATTGTGGAGTACATCATCAAACATAAGAACCTACTAGTGGAAAACATGACATGGGAAGATGAGTTATTCTTGCAGAATCACTAGCAGTTAGGCAAGCATTGAGGACAACACTTGTTTGAAGCGAAGAGGCATGTTAAGCCATATATATGTCCCATGTTAACCCTATAACCCCTTCTTAAGCCCTAAATATTGAGTGATTACATTTTTATTTTTATATTGTTATGTAGTCTAGAACCCCTCATGGTCCCATTTTATTATAATTGTACCCCTTGTCTCCTATATATATACTAAGGAGACCTAATCTTAGAATTATCAAATATTGTTTTGTACATTGTATTCATTGTAAAAGGAGGTTTCCCCCTCAAAGATGACTATAATTATTGATTTCTTATAATTTTTTAGGTGCAAGGATCATAACATGGTGAATATTTCAACTTGTAAAATGGAAACTCATAGGTTTCAATGATCTAAACTAGTGTTGCATGACTCATACTCATATAAGACTTGTCTGGCTATTGACTCAACAACTCATATAAGAATTGGGAATGATCCATATAAGACTCGTATAAGACTCAACAAAATACATTTTCCCTTACCCTCCACCTGATCTCAAAAAAATAAAAATAAAATTGAAAGTTGCTTCCATGGATGGGTCTTATACGGGTTTGTACGATTTTTATACAAGTCATATGCAAGTCAACAGGGCAGTGCAAGTTAGTGCGGTTAAGGGTCTCATGCACGGGTTCTATGAGAGTGACTTGTTTTGGCATATGACTCGTCAAGTCCCATGAGCCTAGAAGGGTCTTATAAGGTTTGTGCTTCATTGATCTAAACCTTAGGGCCAAAGGGTCCTTCAGACTTATTCTCATGCTTACAAAAAGAAAGGGGAAGGATCTCTAAAATGAAATTTTAATTCATACATATGAGGTATTGATCCTACAAAAGATTTTTTGAAGGCTGCAATGTGGATCCATCATTTCTCATTATTTTTAAGGTTTTGGAAAGAGTAGATCCTAGAACATATTTGAAATGGGAACACACTCAGATTATTCATCAAGCTTTCCAAAATAACAAAAATCAAAAGTGATACACCTGCTATGACTAGATATATGGACTCATGAACCTAAAATTCCCTTTAGGTGCCAAACATGTCATGAACATGGGCAGCCAATGAGAGACTACCCAATAAGCTAGTAGGTTACTCAAGGTGGGAAAATCAATGTCAAAGGGTTTCAACGAAGTGAAATATAAATCTAAATGCAAAGAAGAAATGGAAAAAAAAAAGGCCCCTTGACAATTGATCTGAATAAATTTGAGGTGTTAAATGAAGAGGAAGAGGACGAAAAGCCAAGCCAAAGGGCACAAACTATTCAAGCAAGCAGGAAAGGACCAGAAGAGAACCAATAAATCCACCACAAAATTCAGATATGAGTCTTGCAACCCAATAAAAACAAGACTCCTAGACAACTGATCTGAATAAATTTGAGGTGTTAAATGAAGTGGAAGAGGACAAAGATCCAAGCCAAAGGGCACAAGCTGCTGCTTGAATTTGAGGTGTTAAATGAAGTGGAAGAGGACAAAGAGCCAAGCCAAAGGGCACATGCTACTCAAGCAAGCAAGAAAGGACCTAAACAAAACCAAAAAACCCACCACAAGATTCAGATATGAGCCTTGCAACCCAATCTTTAATCATGCAGCCTTTGCAACCCAATCTTCAAACTTATAACCTAAATTAAAAGAGTTTGCGAAAAAGATGGAGGTATCAGCAATGATTGATAAGGGGCAGAGTAGGGACAAGACCCAGAGTGCAGGAAAACAGGAGGCAAGAACAAAAGGAATGTACAGGAGGACAATCAAGAGAATCTGAACAACACTACAAAACTTAGAGAACAACCAGAAGAAGAACAAGGGGAACAGCATCAGCAGAGTACGAAAGAAGAAGCTCCTATAAAAAAATACGGAAAAAAAATAGATTCAAAAAGTAGACATCAGACTGATAGAAATGGAGTATGATCAAAATCTCCTGGACGCCCTATCAAAAGAGTGGTAAGGAGTTTCAGTCCAAGTTTAAGAGAGTCAACGAAAAGTGAGGCGTCCTCAAACATGGCAAGAATGTTTCTAAATCCTTAGAAATTGATGATCTCAAAAGTTAGATCCCAACAACACAAAGAGTAGGAAGACAAACCAGTAGACCTAAAAGACAACTTATCCACATTTGGAACAACACAAACCAAGGGAGGTTTATCTCCAGAATAGCCAAGATCCTTCAAAATGAAGATTATGTCATGGAACATGCGGGTAGTTAAACAGCTATAGAAAGAGGAGGCTGTAGAAAAGAAAAATCCTAACGGAGAAAACGGATATCAACTTACTTTAGGAGACTAAAATGCAGCATACAAGGAATGGAAGGTTTCATTCACAAAAATTGGAGATTTAGCTTTTCTAGCAAATACTTCAAGAGGGTTTTGGAAGGGGATAACAATTTTATGGAGAACCACTAAACATAGTTCAGAAAATGAAGACAGGAAAGGCAGTAAATTCCGGCAACCTTGAATCTATGACAGAATATATATATATATAGGGACGCTCACAAATCTGTATAACCCTACTAACCTCACCAAAAAATTAGACTGCTGAGGCTATTTGATCAACTATGCTCAATACATCCCTTATGGGCAATTGAGAACACTCTCATCTGGGTATCAATTTCCTTAGAGCGCTATAACAAGCTTTTCAACAGCTGGTCAAGCCGATGGGGGCAATGCAGCCATAATTGGACTCGTCAGCAAAAGAAGTGCATCTTTCCTGGGGTCTTTCCTGGAGTCCGACCTTGTCGGCATATGCATATGCATGCATCAGGACAAGAATGTAATTCCTTGTAACGTTAGTGGTTTGCTTGTTGGGTAAAACTAAGTTTTTCAAAAGAAAAATCATATTATATTGATAATGTTCAATTACATATATTGGAGTAATGAAGGATTAACCCGTATCTGTTAGGATTATGCCCAGAGTATGGACTGTACAGCAAAGATGACAAAAAGGCATCGAAACTGTGGGTGCTATAATAGTTCAGATCTTTGATTAAGAAGAGATGTAGTGCCTGAAAGGCAAAGTAGATCTTAGACAGAAAAGATATGATTCATGGCAAAAGTTAACCCGGAGAGAGAAACCAAAAGGGAGGCCTAGATGCCCAGAAAAGATATGATTCATGGCAAAAGTTAACCCGGAGAGAGAAACCAAAAGGGAGGCCTAGATGCCCAGAAATTCCAGGAGAGCCTTTATGCGAAGCAGCGCGGTAGAAATGGGACTTCTGAAACTATTAAAGATAGATTCATTTCTCCAGAGCCAGATCGACCAGCAGACAGAAATAAAAATAGAGCGCCGAGAAACCGACTGTGTGCTCCACCAGAGAAATCCTTCAGCAATCTAAGGAGAAGACTGTGGACCGCAGGCAAAACAGCAGCAGTAAATGCGGCAAATACACCACCATTTGCCAATCTTAAAACGGAAGTCCGAACATGGGCTGGATATGAAGCGTCTGGACTTAAAAACATCTGGACTTAAAAAACCTGAGTAGAGGGGGACACATGATACCAGGAAAGGCTAGCACTCAGCCCGAGAGCACAAAGAAGATCATAATCCAGTAGAAAATCACTGAAGATAAAAATCCTTTTGTAAGTCTGTCTAATCTAGCTGAAAGAGAGAGCTGTGTTAAGAATGAACGTAAACCAACTGAAAGAGAGCTGAGAAAATAACGGAAGAACAGGGGAAGAAAGTGCACGCACCTGAGCCGGAGAAGAACCCGTCGTTTGCCAGAGAACCGACCATTAGCAGAAAGCAGAACACGGGCAAAGGATGGGAGAAAAATGGAATGGGATAATGAGAAAAAAGCGCATGGGAGATCCCTACGCCCTGGTAGGCGTAGAGGAGCAGAAACTGAAACCTTCAGACGAGCTTCGAACTTATAGATGAGATGAGAGTGACGAAAACGGAAGAACGTGTCGAGAAGGGATGGTCATGCGTTGCATGGAACTGGCTAGAAAGCACGTGGACGTTCATCCGGAAGAGGACAAGCGATGCTTTCCTGTGAAAAGCTGGGCCTTCATTGTTACCATGGCAGCTCGCGGTTGGAGGCGTTGGGTTGAAAACTTACCTGGTTGGCTCCAATGGCGGTCCCCTCTAGCATGGACGCGCAGCTCTCTCCGGCTCACCGTTCCTTACGACAATATCATTATGGAGAATGACAATTGACATAGGTTTAATGGCATAATGGTAAATTCATGGAAATATAGCAGTACAGAAAACCGAAGAGAAACACCAACTGACAACCAATTAAACTAACATGTTATAATATTATATATATATATCATCAGAGGGAATTCGGCCTACACAGCAATTGACAGCCAATTAAACTAATACGGTGATGTATATATCCTATTTCAGCAGTACAGAAAACCGAAGAGAAACACCAACTGACAACCAATTAAACTAACATGTTATAATATTTATTATATATATATATATCAGAGGGAATTCGGCCTACACAGCAATTGACAGCCAATTAAACTAATACGGTGATGTATATATCCTATTTCTGCTATAGCATTTTCTAAGCATTTTCAAATATTAGAGAAATACAAAACATGCAGGACATACCTTGACACAGAGACAGATGAGGGGCGCGATCCGCAGTGAAGTTGAAGCTTGCCAACACAATAATTACACAAGTATTTCAAATTGGACACCAACAAAGACTATATATATCTATGTTTGGCACCTTTTTACAATTTTCCTCACAAATTCAATATATATTTTATAAAATTTTCCTCATAAAGTGAACGTGTGGAGAATCTATCGCTGCTGTCGTATGAATGTGGATGTCTGTAAGCCGTCGCGGAAGATTCGAGATGAGAAAAGTTGACCGGATCTGGCCAACTTTTTCGGTTCGATAAATTGGATTCATGTGAAAGTAAATGTAATGTTTGACCACGTGAGCAACGGTACTGTTTTGGTAGGTGGTAATGTATGAATGTTTGACATGTTAATTGTCATTATGGCCAAGTAGTTCACAATTTAGCTAGGAAATAATAGAATTTTTAGCTGAAATTTTTGGAAATCTATATAGTTATTAAATTTTAGAATTTTGGACATTATGTGTTTTTAATGGTGATTTTGATGGTGATGAATCTATTTCCACTATAAAAATCATTCAAATATTTCCAAAAAAAACCATTCAAACACTTTAAAAATTAAATTTCTAGAAAAAAATTCACCAAATTCAAGTGAAAATTTCACCTAATGAAATTATGAAACAACTAATATTTTGGATACTATGTGTTTTTATGGTGATGAATCCATTTCCACCATAAAAATCATTCAAATATTTCCACCATAAAAAACAATTCAAACACTTTAAAAAATAAATTTCTAGAAAAAAATTCACCAAATTCAAGTGAAAATTTCACCTAATGAAATTACAAACACTTTAAAAATTAAATTTCTAGAAAAAAATTCACCAAATTCAAGTGAAATTTTCACCTAATGAAATTATGAAACAACTAATATTTTGGATACTATGTGTTTTTGATGGTGATTTTGATGATGATGAATCCATTTCCACCATAAAATCATTCAAATATTTCCACCATAAAAAACCATTCAAACACTTTAAAAATTAAATTTCTAGAAAAAAAATTCACCAAATTCAAGTGAAAATTTCACCTGATGAAATTATGAAACTACCTTTTTTTTGGTATGAAAAAAACACTATTTATATTATTCACCAAAGATATTTGCACTTTTTACATATTGACCTGGCAAAAACAAAATCCAAAATCAGAGACAAATATACAGTGTTTTCAATAGTAGGAATCCATCTTCCCCCAAATATTTGAAGGAAGGTACATGTATCAAAATATATATAAAAAACTGTGTCAGATAGACAAGATACAACCCAAAAACTTTGAGACTATGTCCCCTGTTTTTGAGAAAAAATATACTCACCATCTACAAAGGAGATAAATCCCACTCCATAGAGGACACTGTATAATGCCCAGTGGCCAAGCAAAAAAGTATCCAAAAATAGGGGTAACAATAAGAGAGTAGATGTCTGCTTTATGTTCCCGGAAGGAGGAAATCTTCTATGTTATAGAATTTGTTCTCTCAGAGAATATCCACATGCCATTTGCCCGGTTCTTGGGACAGACCATTTTTTGATAATCTTGCAGCTTGCTCGTTATGAGCTCTGTTGATGTGTTGAATAGTGTATCCATGTAGAGATTACCAGAGGATCTCGATTCTCTTCATCCATCTTGTTAGAGAAGGGTTATTTATGGATATCTTTCCCAAGACATGGTCAACAATAATTTTAGAGTCCCCATTAACATGAATGTTCAGGAATTTGCTGAAACTTACAAGACCCCAAAGTGCCATTGCCTCTGCTTTGTTGTTAGTGCCCTTCCCACCATTCCAGCTAATGTTGTATTTTAAATGTTCATTCATTTGTATACAACAACCATAGACACACACACCATTTTGTGCAGCACCATCGAAAAGACCACTTGGGTATTCCATTTGGGGGCTTCTGTTCTTAAGGATTTTATTACTTAATTGTTTAGGTTGTGGCATGTATTCATTGTACTTTGTGATGACCTTTTGGGTGATATGCTGGAACGTTTCTTCACTGTTTTGAAACAAGAAATTGTTTTTCGATTTCCATATTGTCCAAATACATATTAAGGGGATGGATCTCCAAGGAGCCCTCTGTGCATTCCACCATTCAAGTGAGTCATGTAAAGAAGGATGTACCATGTAACAGAAACCATAATAATTTGACAAGTATTTCCATACCTGAGTGGTGAGATTACATTGAAGGAAAATGTGTTCATTGTTTTCAGCTTCAACTTTGCAGATTGGACAAATGCCCCGCCCATCCCATTTCCTCTTCTGTAGATTCTCCCAAGTGAGATTTTTATTATGGAAAACTAGCCAGGAGAATATGATGACTTTACTAGGAATTCCAGTTTTCCAAAAAACAGTGGGAAAAAACCTGTCAATTTGTTGAGGAGGAAGTTTGGATAATGATGAATAGATATTAGCAACACTTATACTCTCAGTCTTCCTTTTCCCCTTCCATGTGATATAGTCATGGTCTTCGGTACGGAAAATTCCTATATTTTTCATGTTTAACATAATCTTGTTCCATTGTAGGACCTCCTACCCTTGAAGACAGATATTATGTGCTTCTTTCCATATAGGAAAAGGCCCTTGCTAGCCCTCAATTATTTGTCCCCATACAAAGATGCCCGCACGATGTAAGGCATTTTTGATATCTAGTGGGATAGAACATTCCTCCCCCGCTCCATTTATAGGATCCAGATCAATTAAAATACTGTTTCCGTTGTAGAAACACCATGAGATTTGTTGTAAGAAAAAAGATTGTATTTTTCGGAAGCTTCTCTGAATCGCGGAGCCTTGCGTGGCGCCAATAGTACCTTCCCTGTACCAGAAGATGAAGTCTTTATTTCCCAGGTACTTATTTTTTATGGAAATACTCCATGTACCTTCCCCATATAAGTCTCTCCATAAGGATTTGCACACTAGTGCAGTTCCAAACTTGCGAAGGTTCATAATTCCCCAACCACCCAGTTCTTTTGGACGTGTGATTTTGGAGAGATTAACTAAATGAAATTTCTTCTTTTCATGACAACCTCCCCAAATTAAATTTGTTGTTAGGCGGTTAAGGATATTGATAATGTTAGCTGGTATATAAAAGAGATGAACCCAATATATAGTTAGCTAGGCTAAAACCGCTTGGGCAAGTGTGGCTCTCCCTCCCATCGACAGACATTTACACTCCCATCCAGATATTCTTTTATAATGCCTGTCTATTATCCACTACCAGTCTGCACGAAAGTAGCTGGAAGGTTTGAGGTGGTATCCAAGATACTTCATTCCCTCTTGAATAGGGATTTTTTTTTATGTTAAATAAACTTGCAATATAGTCAATAATTTCCCTGTCACCTTTTCCATGTAAAATAATAGATTTCTTTTCATTGACTTGTAATCCTGTGGCCCTTGAAAATTTCTTCAGGATGTTATAAAGACATATCCAGGATAATTGACGTAGCATACCCAGTATCAGAATGTCATCTACAAATAGGTTGTGGGATATGCTATTGTCTTTACTTATCATCATAGGCCGAAACTATCCCTCCATAACAGCTCTTCTGATATTCAGGCTTAGAGAATCCATCGCCATGATGAACAATAACGGAGATAGGGAACATCCCTGCCTCAGACCTATAGCAGCTCGAAAAAAATTAGTAGGATGTCCATTTATAAGAATGGCAAAGTTTACCTCTTCTACACAGGCCATAATCCAGTTTGAACAGTTTGTGTTGAGACCAATTTTTGTGAGGACGCATCTTATAAAACCCCAGTCCAAGCAATCATATGAATTTTTTAAATCAATTTGTAAAATGGCTGTATTAAGATTTTTTGAATGGATCGAATGTAAACTTTCCCGGGCGTTTGCAACAGCATCATGTATTAGTCTATCTTTAAGGAAACCATGTTGTTCCTATGAGATATAGCATGAGAGAGTATCCCGAATTTTGCCAGCAATAATCTTAGAGATTATTTTATATATGGAGTTGCACAAGGATATCGGTCTAAAATCTGAGAAAGAATTGGCCTTTTTTTCTTAGGAATGAGTGCAATGTAGGTTGATGATATATGGTGATGGATCCTTCCTAAATTTCTGGATTCCTTAAACATATTTAGGAGATCCTTCTTTACTAATTCAAAAAAGTGAATGAAAAATTCAATCGTCATCCATTCAAGCCTAGACATTTATCTTTCTTGAAAGATTTCATCACATCCAAAAGTTCTTCTTCAGTGACTAGACTATATAGTTCTTCATTTTGTTCCTCTCTGAACATCGTAGGATATTGTTCTATTCCCCAGATGATATCTTCAGCCATTATATCCTCATTTCTGCTATAGGAATCTTGGAAATACTGAACAACTGCTTTACTAATATCTTCCTAAGAGTGGTAACATTTACCCCCCTTGACCTTTATCTCGCAAATAGTGTTTATGTTCCTCCGATGATTTGCATATCGGTGAAAAAACATCGTATTACGGTCACCTTCACTTAGCCATATAGCCCTGCTTTTTAATCTCCATGCGGCTTCTTCAATATCCAGTGATTTTTTTTTCCTATTTTCCAGGTCATTTATACGAAGGCGAACCTCAAGGGGAAGGCAATTGGATGTCATCCTTAAGGCAAATCTATCCAGTTCTGTTTGAATGTATTCTAGATATTTTCTATTAGCTTTTAGTTTCTGTTTTTGCGAGGACTTTACTATCTTCCGAAGGAAAGCAAGTTTGTCAAGGAGATGCTGTGAAGGAGAGGAGTTTGTTTGGTGAGAGTAATTGTTCCAGGACTCTTGAACAAGATCATTGAAAGCTGGGTCTTCTAACCAATTTCTATTGAATTTAAAAGGAAAACCCTTTCGGATTCCAGCATTCCTCCATTGTAAAGTTATGGGTCTGTGGTCAGATGTGAAGTTGCTTAAGATTTCAGAATCTAAAAGGCCTAGACGTTCTATCAATTTTTCATGAACTAAGAAGTGATCCAGCCTTTGGGCCAGATATGCAGAACCAGATCTGCCATTAT
Source organism: Pinus taeda (assembly GCA_000404065.3). Taxonomy (NCBI): domain Eukaryota; kingdom Viridiplantae; phylum Streptophyta; class Pinopsida; order Pinales; family Pinaceae; genus Pinus; species Pinus taeda. The sequence continues at coordinate 59,807 of APFE031661943.1, read as the reverse complement.
CCCATGTGGGTGTGATTTTGGCAGGACAGATATCTACAAAATTATAAGAGAGCAGGGCATTGTGTAGATAGCAAGCCAGGGGATAATTCTTTCATCCACAACCCCATACTTCATTACTAAAGGTACAATTTAAGTCACCCGCTATCATTAAGGATGCCAATTCCATTATATCTGACGAGAGGATCTGATTCCAAAAGGTGAAACGATCCTTGTAAGGGGCATATACATTTAGTATGTGGATGTACCCGGGTGTGCCACGAAACTTGCCTTCGAGCAAAATGCCAGCAAAACATCTTAATGCCTTAACTGAGACCCAGGTTGGATCCCATAAGGCAACCAGTCCCCCAGAGAGGCCCGTGGAATCTGTGGTAGTGATGTGCCAACTTGGAAACATTTTCTGAAAATAAGAAACAACTTCTGAGCGCATATGCATCGTTTCTTGAATGAGAATGAGATTTGGAAAAACGGAGAGGAACAAGTCTTTCAGAGCTATGAATTTGGGGTGAGCTCCCAGTCCCCTGACAATAATGCGAGTCATGGAGAGGATTCACTGGGTTGTCTTGCTCTAAGAGGCCCATGGGATGAGAGATCTGTGATAGGAACATCAATGAGGAAACGATCCATTGGATTGGGGTGAGAAATATATTTTTTAATTTTTTATTATTATTGATTTCAGCTCACTTAATTTCGTATGCTATGTGGAAAAACTACTGGTTTAGCAATGAGATATTGTTCATTATCCATAAAATCAACATTTTTGTAGGTATAAATAATATAACCAATTAATCTTGTAAATTTTAAATTCAATAGTATTTAATTTTATATGAATTAAATTAAATCCCTGTGAACACTCACATATATGAATTCAAGTTTTTAACCTTTTCTTATCCAAATTTGATTAAATTAATTATAAAAATTTCCTAAATATTTTAGAATTCAGAAATAATTATCATATAAATTTATCATTTACAATTTTAGTTTTTAATAAATTAAAAAATATTTTAACATATTTAATCTATAAATTGAATTAAATAATGTTCTTTTTATTATAAGTTGAAATGAAATAATTTTACCAATTTATTGTTAGATTTTTTGGGATTTTGTACATATACATTATTTATGGATAGATTTTTTTGGAAATTTATATAATAATAATTTAATGAGAAAGGTGCGAAAGTATTAATTAAAATTAAAATTTTTATTTGTTTTTTAAATGTTATTGGAAAATTAATTTTAATTTATTATATTAATATTATTAAATTTAAGAGTTTATTTGGCAAGTTCTTGAAAATGTAAAGTAAATGTGAACACAAGGTCTTACATCCAAATTCTCAATTGTTTACCCATAATCACATTCTGAGGCATAACAGTTTATCTAGAAGTTAATAGTCTTAGCCTGTCCCACATTCAAATCCTCAGTGGCTTACCCATCACTGCATGCTAAGGCATAGCAATTTACCTAGAAATAAATAGTCATAGCCTATATGTGTCACACATGTGCAAGAGTTGTCAATTCTCATATAACATATAAATAGTTTTTTTCAATGGAATCAAACAAGATTATGATTTTTTGTTATTATCTTGCAACTTTAATGTATTTAATGTATTGAAAATATGATTGGCTTTTAATTAATCTCAATTTGACTAAAAAATTAAACCGTGATTTCTAAAATTAACATTAAAAATAGGAGTTGTCTATAATGCGACTTTTTGGAGATTCCGGTGACGGAATCCGGCGGAAGAAATGAGGTTAAATCTTGATTTTCAGCGCCCTGAAAAACCCCTGGGAGCCTTTGATTGTGCAAAAACTAGCTATCAAACTTGAGATTCCAATGAATTGCTGCCGGATTTTGACCAGAAAAATCCGCCAGAAAGACTTTCAAAAAGTCGACAACTGCTTAAAAATAATTTTAATTTATTTAAAAAAAAATTATATACATTTTAATTGATTGAATCAATTTTTATCTTATTATGTAATGATGCTGGTATACCAGCAATTTTCAATTTATAAATGTTGCAGTCTTACATTGATGCTAAGGGTGTTAGAAAAAGAATCCGTGGTCAATTTTCAATTCATAAATGTAAATACAGGAACGAATAAGGTTAATTCATAAGACGGCAGGAACGTGCACTAATAAAAGTCAACAAGGTACCACTAAGTACCGTAGAAATTTATGTTCATAATTAAATAAAGGATTAGTTCCTAAACGGCGGATTGACACAAAATTATGTGAGGGCGTCGCCACAAGTAAACAGTATCAAAGACGGAAGGCATTGGGTTGGGGAAGCCGGAAGAATCCAGGGAGATGCTATCTATTGGCTTCGTTTGTATTTGTTATTATTAAATTTATCATGGGAAGAAATCATATTCTTCATTTGATGAGATGGATATGATTAAAAATTATGCAGTAACTTAATAATGATATGCATTGTTCTCATTATATATGAGTCTAAACATACATTTCCATACGAGTCTGATAATGATAGGATTTGTATTAATTATATATGAATATAAGAATACATTTTTATGAAAATTTTTAACATATATATGATAAATTAAAAATTGAATTATGTAATTATATATTTGATTAATTTTGATAATATAATGTTGGAAAATGTATGTAAAAGTATTTGGTTAATATGAAAGAAACTTTTATATTAGTGTCCAATGTTTTATATATCTATATCTTTTTTCGGGATATTTAAATATCTAAAAAGGATTTAAGCTCAGCGTAATTTGATATTTATTTTGGAAAAGTGTGCTGGTTAGTGTATACTATTTGCATTTGCATTTGTAACATGTAATATTCTAGATATAAAGTGATTTAATGATTTATGTTTTTTCTTGATATTGATAGTTATATTGATATATGGCATAACATTCAATTGTTCCATGATCTCTATACATCCATTTTAAGGGTTAAGAATAAATATTAAACAATTTGTTTTTCATTTTGTTGGTTTTAAGGATTCTTATTTTGTATAGTTCAAATGGCTTATGATTATAAATTATTAGTATACTTATTAACTATAAGGTTCATTGTAAGATATATAATTATAACCATTATATGTAAATTATCATGGTATAATATTAAGCTGCATAATATAATATTCGTAAGAATATAATATCATTATTATTCTTAGTTATCGACTATATAGTAGTCTTAACATTAACCTTAACATTTTTTTTTCTAAGTAAGGTTAATCTATTAATATAATACAAAAAGTAGTTATAGAGTTTCCGGGCCAGAAATGGACCCGGCCTTAATCAACATGCAACCATGAAAGTTGTCTGAGACTGTCCCAACAAAGGGGAAACTAGTCCAAAAAGAAAATATGTCCAAATACAACCAGAATTAACCCACAATTTTCCTAACGAGACTAACCGATCAGAACCAACAGCAAAAACCACCCAAAAAACAACAGATTATCCTGACTGGAACAACCACCCAATAGATTACCCTGAGGACCCAAAAGACATGATAGAACTAGACCAAGAATTACAAGAAATGCCACCTGACTGATGTGACACGCGTTGCAGAGTCTTCCAAAACAGGTTCCTCCACGATAGGACACGCCCAGTCGTCCGGGTTGACCAACTCACCACGTTCCATTGCGTGATGTTCTTCCTCCCTGCTTCCGGCTTCAACCTTCGGGCTTGACGTGTCATCCATTCGGCTTTCCACGGCTTGTGTGTCACTTTGAACGCCCAATTCAACATGCGAGCTGCCAGCAATGGCTTTACCATGCCGTCTGTTCCTACCTCCATTACCTTCTTGTTCGTCATTGTTGCCCCTACTCTTGCCGGGGCCAGCTCTTTGCGTCTCCTTTGTTGAAATGGTCAGGGGAATGTGCTGCCCAGTCTCTTCAGTAATGGAGATGGAGACAGTGGCTAGAATAACCGGGCAATTCAAAGAGCTATGGAACCGAAATTGCATCGTGTGAGGAACTTGATTCGGAGACAGTGGAAAGGTGGCAGTGCGAACAACCGCTTCTTCGCGAATTGAGCTGTGGAGGCCAGCTCTGCCTTTGCCACTCCTGGTATACGGATATTGACCTGAAAGATTGAACTGGTGGGGATTTTTGGCACAGGAGGCAGGGGAAGTGGAGTTATGGCCATGCAGAACAGGGGAGCGAGAGCTTTCGCCTCGCGTGCCACCGCGACGGCTACGCATTCGGTGGCGAACCATGGTGGAAATAGGAATAGTTAAAGAGTTAGGAGGAGCATAAGAGGGGTTGAAAGAAGAGCTTTGCACGGAGGTTACAAAGTGCTGGAGGTCATGGGCCGAATTGCAGAGGTTTGTATGGGAATGGTGGAAGCCATTACCCAAATATAGGCAGCTCATAATCCAGCATTTACGCCCGGTGCTGGTTCGTTCAGTCGGCTCTCCCGCCTGCGGAGGGCATGCACAGTGAAACAGGGGTAGAGTGACAAGAATGCTCTCCGACTCCATGGTTATGCAAGTGATAGCCTTGCCTCGACTAGAGTAGGCATTAAATGCCGCCTACGAGGTGTCATGTATGTAATTCATGGTGGCCTTGGGATGGTTGCCGATAGCCATGTGGCCTTCCTACCCGCCATCGCCCCGTCTCATCACCATTAGAGCCTTAATTACCACCCGCGTCTAGGGAACATTAACCTTAACATTACTCGCCAAATAAATAATTAAATTAATTCCTATTAATAGCTATTATCCCATTATAACTTTAACACATAAGTATGGTAATAACATTATACCTTATAATATCTTAGTTACCTTTCAAAGTTCAATAATTAAACTAACTGGGAGGAGCGCTAGCTATGCGACCTTGTTTAAAATACATTTTTGAATGCATAAATAGATTTAATGCCTGAAAAATCTATGGGGCACTTCAATTTTATAAATGAAACAACTTAAACTCAAATTTTTAAAAACATTTACTAAATTTTGGTCAAAATTAACAAGAGAAACTGTCATAAAATGCCAATGTCATAAAAAGGCCAACGTCTATTACTTAGACTCTGTGTGTGTAGTTATACTATAAATTAAATTTAATAATATCAGTAGTACATTTTAAATTAATATGTATATACAATTTTCTTTTATCTAATTTTTTTATTAATAAGTCAAATTACAACATCACACATTGAATTTTATTATTTTTATTACTTTTAACTTTTTATATTATTTTTAACATTTTGTTATTATTTAATTGAAGTGAGATGTAAATATTTTTGACAAACCATGGTTTTCCCAATAATAATTTTATGTAAGAAGAATATATATAACCATCCTAGATCTATCTTAATCTTGTTTAACTCTTAACAAAAGTTTGATCCCTCTCTAAGCTGGTTAGATCCAAAATTAAGATGAATCTAAGTTGCTTATATTTACAATTAAATACAAATAATTAATATATACTATATTTTTAACTAATAATCATCTCTGTATCTTAAACATATACATATTATTAATCCTTCCTTAAAATTATGATTATATTAATCGATTATTATTAATTAGTTAATTTCTATGTTTAATATATTAGTTAGTTATCATTTAACTTATATTTAATAAGGTAGTTATGCATAGTTTTAATATCACTAGTAAAAATGGGTGGTAGGAGTGGGAGTGGTTATCCTTTGCCCCAACAAAAAAAATGAGATCCAATACACTTAGAGGTTGGGTGTTGCAACAAATAGCCAAGCTGAATTTCTAGCTCTTTCGAAAGGCCTAGAAATAGAAACTGCAAAGAAATTCCTGAAAATTATGGTATTTGGAGATTCATTGGTTGTAATACAATGAGTATGAGAAGCAAAAGGACCACATAACAATAGTCTCTCACCCATAATGCAAATGATTGCTATTCAACTTCAACATTCAAACAAATTGAATTCTTTTATGTTCTAAGGCACCTAAATACTATAGCAGACACATTGGATAACATAGAGACAAGACTAGTGTAACATACCCCTGCTAACCCCAACCCCGATTGAGCCAATTAATTATTCCTAAAAGGACCAACTAACCACTACACATTAATTTATCAACTTGGGGTTTCGTTTTTCTATTTCAAGGTCATTAGCATAGTTTATGCGAGAGAAATGTGAATATGACTAGTTACTATGATCCTATTGAAAAACAAAGCTACAATAACAAAGGAATCAACCCAAGATGCAATCTCTAATTATTGCAAACTATTCAAACCATTAACTTCTACAGGCTTCGAAAGGAAAAAACAAAAGGAAACATTTTGAACATCAATTTGTTTCTTAGGGAACAATAACTACATAATAGAAAGACAACACTACAAAATCATACTGTTAAAATCAATTAAGCAAACATAATAATAATATATGATAATTTGCAGGAAACAGAAAGAAAGAACAGTACTCTTAAAATATTAACTACAGTAGATCTATTCTATAGTGATTTCAATAATCTTGATTCAAAACAAAGCATTCAATATAACAAGCAGGTAGTAAGAAATTAATAATAGAAATAACTGGAACAATAAAATGAAACACCAATTTAATGATACAAGAGAAAGCAACGTTGTTTCCAGGATCGGGCCCAAATCTAGAATCGAACTGCCTTATGAAGGAATCAACGCAATAGACTAAATCTAAATGATATACACTTCAACTCAATTACAAAGACCTTGTTACAGTTACTATATTTGCAGGTATGAGCTTGTGTCAAAAAGAATATTACAACTTTGAACAACCCCTTTTGAGGCTTAATGCCAATTTTTATATCATATCAGTAAAAGATAAATATCATAGAATCTATTTTTAATAACAAGTGATCCTAAGAATTTAAACATTCCCAGGACGCTCATTTAATATACAAAGATCTTAATGCATTCGGAAGACCAGGCTGAAAGGTCGTTTTTAACTAATTCGCTCCAAACAAAGTGTAACAGCTTGAGGCTTATACGATCTCCCACGATCATTCCAGGAAGCAACATCAAGTATCAATGTATCAATAGATTTCTATCCAATAATGAAGATCTGTTCATTAGGAAATAACACTTTAATGATCGAATCTGTTCATAAAATAATGAAATAATAAATGCATATATCATTCCAAGAAGCAGCATCAAGTATCAATATATGAATAGATTCTTTCCCAATAATGAAGATATGTTTGTTAGGAAATAACACTTTAATGATCGAATCCGTTCATAAAATAATGAAATAATAAATGCATATAAAGTACTATTAAAACCCATACTATACAAATTAGCATAGCCTAAGCAGAAGAAAGACTTGGAAAATAATATGAAAATTAAGAAATAAGGCAAGGAAAATATGGCAATTATGAGGCCCAACATCACCTTCCAACTGACCTTTTCCAACTGACCTTTTTGCATGAACTCATGTAAACAAATGATTAACATGTAAGGCAGTTAAGGAGTAAGCTTCATAAGCTTCCTCTCCTCTATGCTTGAATCCATTTATACTTCGGAGTTATTCAAAGCCATAAACTTGCTTACTTCTGACAAGTCATAATCAGACTTATAAAATGACTGAGGGCACCAGATCATGGGGGATCGATACCTACATCCTATCCAGTGGATAACTCTTTCCAATACCAAGTAAACATAGTCTTCTGCTCTAGTCATGGCATACCGAAAATTGTGATAACCAAAGGGCTCTATATTCTTGACTTCATTAGGTGATTCCTGTCATATATCCTTAGCTCCACAAAGAGCCTCATCTCTGATGTCCTCTAAATATTCCATCCCTGAGTGCAAGACATCATATTTAATTTTTGCAAGTGCAGGAGCAACACTAGGTTTCTAAAGATACCATGACGAATTTGTGTGCGGAAGGGCTTATTAGGTTCCCCTCTAACCCGAAGATCCAGACCATGCTCCCTTCTCTAGAAGTTATGCTAAGCCTTTTCCCAATTCACATGGTTTCTAGCAAATGATATAAAAGCCTGAAATTGAATATCTCCAATAAATGGGACAATATTTTCTTTCACATGCTCTTCTAAAAAGAAATTATGCATATACAACTCACACAGAAGATACTGTGTATACTCATCATGTCTATCGAAAGTAGAAATGAAAGTCAGTGTATTTTTAAATTCATGTGGTTGTCTAGATTGTATTTCTTTTACTTTTAGCAACATATATCACTCAAGCAAATATAAAGCATAGTTCTAAGTTGGGGACCTGCATGCCAAGGCACTTGAATAAATAGAGCGAATTTCCTTCGTTTTCTTAGCAACTTTCTTAAGGTGGTCCTTTATATTATGTACTTGCTTTTCAGATGCTCTTAGTTGTGCATATATCTCATATTTTGTTGTTTTCAATGATTTAAATCATTGGAGCAACCCATGGTGTTCCCTCCAAGGCACCACTTTTCCATGATATCTTGTTATAGTCTTCTACTATCCCTCCATAGTTTTGTGCATGAGTCTAATGGATGCTTCTACAATAAAGGGAATATAAGGAGGCACATCTTCTATTTGTACCCCTCTGTCATTAAAAGTAAATGGTGGGTAAATTTGAGTTCCTATTTCAACAAGGCTAGGAGGAGTGTCCACCATTTGTTCCTCAAGGCTAGTCTGGGTTCCCACTTCAGTAGAAGCAAGAACAAATTATGTCTAAGTACTTGCTTCATTAAGGACATATATGAAATTAGGTTGGAATTCCATTTATTGAGCTTCCTTCTTTCTTTTAGGCCTCTTCACATAATCTCTATGAAACTTCTTATTGCCATGTAACCAAATTTTCAGTTGTTGTACCTTTCCTCATAGTTTCTCATTTTCTTTCTTTGATCTATCAATTTCCTTCTGAAATTTCCCTTTTTATTTCTCTCTCCTAGCTATGGTACCTGTGGTCATATGAACATGATTGTTAATCAAGGTTGTTGGAGAGGGAACATAAACTATTATTTCGAATTCTTCGGAAATAGTTTCGTGAGTGGGTTTAACTGTCAATGATTTTTCAGCTTCCCTTGTCATTAATTCAGTTCTAGACTCCAGGAATCCCACATCAAGAAAATAAATATGAGGTTCAGCTGAAAATCCAGTGCCATCATCGCGTTCTTCATTAATCAAATGTTCAAAAGATTGTGGAACCGTTCCCTCCAGAGAGGAAGGATCTAAAAAAGTAGCAACAAAGTCTCTGGAACAATCCTGAGATGAAACAAATTTAGGATCATTATTTGAATCCAAGATAAAAATAGATGAAGAATTGGCAGGGGAGGTTATAGCCAATGAATTCGATGAATCTCCTTGGTCAAGAGGATTTCCATAATGAGCTCCAAGTTCTTATATTGAAGTGTTCGTGGCTTCTCTGAAATTTGCAGTATCCGACAAACTCTCTAGCCTTTCTAATGCTTGGGTTATTGTTGTTTCCTGCTCAATATATTTCAAATTTGATACATTTTGGGCTGATTTTTCAAAGGTTTCTTGGTGCATTTCTTCTATATTGATGAACCTTGAGTCAAGCTTTCTTTTGGTTGCTTCTTAAGAGGGTTCAAAGAACTCTCACCTTGCTTAACAAGCCTAGCTGATCTCCTTGTGAGATATTTTATGTTACTAGAGTTTAATTTGGATTTTCCTCGTTACCTTTCTCTGGCTGCTCATCAATGAATGGAACATTCCTAGATGTTCCAACAACTATTTCATTCCCCAAGGGAATGTCTTGACCATCATCAGGGTTTCCAAGGAACCTTTCCCGAGTTTGTTGAACTTGGCTAAGACTTCTTATGATTAATAGCCTGATGAGTCCATGGTGACTTACGAATGAAGCTTAATCCTTGGACCTCCTTAATTTAGTAGTAGTCTCATGTAATACTAAATTGAGAAAGTATGGAAGGTTCAAAGTTACCTTTTTCCTCAGGGATGCCATGAGTTTGAGATGACGCCCCCTTACCACGTCGTACCTTCCATCATGGGTGATGTATCACTAGAAAATCCCTGCTACTTCCTTCCATCGCTTAGGTAATGTATTGAGGTTATACCTCTTCCATTTCCTGATCAACTCTTTGCCAGTATTCAGGAAAAAATGGCCGCATTCTAGAGAGAAGTGTGTATCTCGTACCACTTTTCTCCTTCTGTCAGAAGCCCTATTACTTCCGCTATTTCATTTTCACTTACTTGTATCTGTATTCTTTTCACCATTGTTGTGTTGTTGTCCAAACTCTTTGTGAATTCCAATGCTACCTCATTTTCGAACCCTTGTAACCATTCGAAATACTCTATCCATCCAGCTTGAATCAAGATGTTGTGTACCTGTTTTGAAGCTTGTAATTGCATAGGTTCGTATCAGACTGAATGCCCGCCCATTGTTAACTATTCAATAGGACACGGTCTTCCAGCTGGAAACAAAAAAATTCACAATGTATGATAATATTAAATTTGTATAGAGTATAGAGATTCAATGAAATGCAATGGTATTTGAAAATGCAGATAACAGTCATCTGTCAATGCCAACTCGCCTCCCCAATAAGAGTAAATGCCATCTGCGACTGTTAATGAAGTTTTGATAGGATGGTATCCTTGGCACGTTTGAAGGATAATGGTTTATTAATGCAATGCAATAAAGTAACCATCAAAAGGAAAATCAGGAAGCAAAGTATATCTGCGACGTATGAGGAAATCATTAGGATTTTTATGGCTCGTGCATTGTAATGATAACTCGATTTATTATGACCCATAGAGGATACAAACAAAAAATAAAGGCATGCAAAGATTTATACAAAGGATTAGATGGATGGAAACAATAATTGCATCAAGTACATCATTAGAGAAAATAAAGGCGATTAATTTATAATGTTGAATTTCCAACAAAAAAAAGTATTTCTAGTATTTAGAATTATAATGAAATACTCATAGATAGCCAAGCATCACCGCTTTCTAGGAGGGTTTTATAAATGTCCATAATAATTCTAACGATCTTTCATTTATTAATTTTGAAGGAACAAGATAGCCAAGCTATATTGTAATTTTGAATTTTACTTCAATACGACAGGCATGTCCTCTGCTGCTAGCATGTGCCCATAGTCTCGACAGGGTTTCCTTTTTAACCCTTTGAGATGCCATTGTCCCATTTACCCAAGGATATTTCAATTTTGTTTCTTCATATATAAGCATTTACAGAAGGTCAACAATTTTGTTTCTTCATATATAAGCATTTACATAAGGTCATTGTTTTGCCTTGGTAACCAGTTAGAAACAATGTCATTCGCTAGAGCTAATGAGGTGAACAAGCCGACTCATGATGAGACCTCTTTTCCTTCAATGTAAAGGCCAAAGGTCATTACCTTGGCTTGGTAACCAGAAATAGTAATGTCACTCCACTAGATCCTATAATCATGGTAGGTCGGATCGTGATGAGACCTCCTATCCTCTGTTAGATTGTGATTTTTATTAATCTTGGCAAATTACTCAGTAAATGTGGTGGCATGTCAACTCCTTAAGAGTTAGGGATGGTGTAAAAAGTATTATAGTAATTACTTTTCTAGCTGACTAATTTTGCCCTAAAAAATTATAGTCATTTAATATTTAAATATTGGAGTGAAAAGATGCTCCTTAAGTGGTGATGAGAGGAATGCATTATGAGCATTTTTTGTAATTTTTCTTACAATACTAAAAAGGATCAAGGATCATGGAAATTTCAGACTTCTAATAATGATTTCTCATAAACGATTCTCTAATGATAACCATCAAACAAATTAGTTTTCCACCATCATATGAAGCGAAGGCTAAGAAAATGTTCTTCTCCCTAAAGAAATAAAGACATTACTAAGCTAGGAAATGATAATCGCATGTAAAAAATTAGCAGTTGTAAGTAAAGGAAACAACGATGTGACTAAGGAAAAAACAAGCATGATAAAGGAAACAACGGTTGTGACTGAGGAAACAACAACTGTGATAAAGGAAACAAAAATTGTAACCAAGGAAACAAAGACTATGACTAAGGAAACAACAGTTGTAGCTAACAAAACAATGACTGAGACTAAGGAAACAAGAACTGTAACTGAGGAAACAACGACTGTGACTAAGGAAACAACAACTGTAACTGAGGAAACAATGATTGATACTAAGGAAACAACGACTAGAACTAAGGAAACAACAATTGTGATAAAGGAAACAACGTTGTGGGAAAAATATGAACGATTTTTTATTTTATATATCTACCATAAATAACAAAAGTAAATTATTTACATTATGTACAAGATAAAGCAGATTTTCAAAAAACTTTACCTGGTTCTGACCACAGGGAAATTTCCCTTGTCAGCTACAACCTGCAAATTGGCATCATTATCAATTTATTGAAGAAAATATTCTCGAGTGAGTATGTTATCACAAAATCTGACCCTGATAGGCTGCTGATCAAGTAGACTCTGAGTAACTCTTTCAAACCAATATTTTGGTTGAGGCTTAGCCTCCTCAACCTGATAGGGCTCTCTCAATAGGTTTAAGATTTTGATTAATGATTAGATGGCTAACTCTAGGAATGAAATGAAAAAAAATGTATAACTGGTTGAATCAAAGATTAGCAAACATCTATTGGGCTATGGAGTCAAGATAATCTTCAACAAAACATCATGATCAGCAAAACATGGAAGTCAAGGCACTTGGAGTTTAGATTTATAAGTAAAACAATGACATAGTGAATCAACACATTTTACAAGCATGTGAAGGAAGTTAGAGCATTTTCCAATGAATTCTAAGTATCACAAGCTCATACCACTGCAAATAAGTAATTGAAAAAGGTCATAAAAAGATCAAACACCTAAACCCCTTGTGAATCTTGAGTAGTAAAACTGATCTCTATATTAAGTTCTAAAAACCACAGTCTCTTACAATAACACAACTTTATTTTGCTAATGAAATCACCAACCTTGAGGAATTCGATTCTCATGCTTTATATAGAGTTTTTAAAACTTTGGATTCTATGATCCATCCTTTGGAGAATTTGAATTCCTAACATTGACACCTATCTATCCACAAAACAAACTTCTTAATTGCAAAATGACAACTAGCTGTCTTTAAGAGTCCTAATATAAATAGGAGTGAAACTCCTAAAACATGCTTCAACAACCTTATCTATGACTTAAATACATTCTTTAACCAGCTTCTAATCCATGTCTTTGAGCTTTATGATGTCTCCAGTATTGTTGCAAACCCTGCTGATTCATGACCTAACTGTCCTAAAAACAAGGAGACAGAGTTCCTCCTTTTAAGCCCTTAATCCTTTATGCTTATCTTCGAGCAGTTTTGTTGGTATATATGTGGCATGCATTAGTAATCCATTAAAACTTCATTCTTCGACTTGTGCAAAAAAAAAAAAAGCTCAAACAAATGGAAAAGAGGATGAAACATAACTATGCTACGAAGATAGTCTGTTTTCGTAGCGCAACTTTTATATCACTTATGAAGTACTTCTTTGAACCTTCCTTTCTGCATCACTGCCATCTGAAACTTCATCTATGATCCTCATATGTCTACCAGCAATATCAAAACTTGGAATTTATCAGACCTTACCTTCAAAATACATCTATAAAGTGCTAAAAGATCACCTTCAACAGTTTCGTAGCGTGCTAGGAAACTGCTGTGTATGCTCTTTTTTCAACATGATTTTCAAAAATCAGTAGTTTGGGAATTTTCAAATTTTCATAAAGACTGATATGATCACAAAAATAAAAACAACTTCACCTTATAAGATGTTCTTCTTCACATATGACCTTCTTTTTAATACCAAAACTGTTTTAAGGTATATCCTTTACTGCCCTTTCTCATCACCCTGTTTCATTATTGTTGTAGCATTTTTTCATATTTTGTTAACTGTATTTCTAGGTCTTCAATCTATCTCTTCAATCTCCTGTTAGTAGCTCTCAACTGAGCATTCATCCTCCTTACAAATCTGTCTTCTTTGATTGCAGGAACAGTCCAATTAAAGTACTGAGTTTCACTGTTGACTATTTCTGGTTTGGAAACTTTTTCAACTTCCCAGAGAGCCTTTATCCTTTTGAAATCTGTCTTCTCAGTAGTGTGCCTTCTTGCTCTCATCCTTAGTCTAGTAATTTCATTATTGGCTGCTCTTAACCCTTCTTCCATTTCTTCATAACTGGATTTTTCTATTTGAGTGGAAAAAACTCTGTTTTTGTCACCTTCAGGTATTGGTGATGAAAAGTCTATCAACTCTTATTGAACAGCAGAAGCTTCTTCTGTTTTCCCTAACTCAATATTGGACTCTTGCATATTTTTGGATTGTCTGGTTAAGGGCTTTCTAGGCTTGAACACAAATGTTGTAGCATCATCCTCAAATTCCAGTTTCCTAGAGGGTTTCATTTTCTTCGACTTTCCTTTATCAAATTCTATGACATCTGCCTGCACCAAAGGGGATTCTGCAATATCAATGGCTTTTAAAATATCATTTAAATCACCCTTCAAGCTTGAACTTTTTCCCGAGATCACTAATTTACCCCTCTCCTTTGCAATTTGACTTCTAGTTAATCTCCTTTGAACTGGTTTGTTAGCTGACTGTTCTTGTGCTATTTCTTTAACCTCAACTATCTTTTCCTTTGTAGATTTAGGAGTTTCAAGAATAACTACTGATGTTTTTCTTACTTACTCTTTCACCTGCTTTCTAGGTTTTAGCTTAACAAATCTTTTTGACCTGGACATTACAGGTTTGTTGGTTTCTGCTAATGGAGTTTATTTAACCTTAGGGCTAATGCTTGTATCTTGATTTTCCGCTCCAAAATCACATAAAAAACAAAAAATAAAACCAATCTTTGTTGATCCTTTTGAGTTCATGTAGAACTATCAGTTTAATTAGACCATGATGAAAAAGGGAAGTTTCATATCCTTGAGATTTCATTTGCACTTTATTTCCATATTAGCTATACTTCGATACAAGAAGTAAGGAAAATATAAAGAAATCATACCAGTAAAATGCAACAGGAGTTTAAAATGATATGAATAAACCTTTTGATATCTGTCCTCACAGGTAAAAATAACGTTGAATGCTAAAGAGCAAGTTGGCATAGATGTCCTTGATGTAGTTCCTAGGAATTGCCTTGGTTAAGTCTGTTTCTGCAAACTCTGGCTTTAGAAACACTTTACATGGTTCCATGTCGAATCTGAAGTTTTTGAACCATATCTCTTGCCCCCTAGGATCTCTGTCACCAAAGCTATGATCTCTGGAGAAATTTGCAAGTTTAGGATTCCAACCTTTGTGCTTGAGCCCGTGAAATGTAGTGCAAACTCCTTTGTCACCTGGTATGTCCTCCCTGCAATTTTTTACAAAACTTCCAACATCCTGCTTTCTTGAAGGCTTCCACAACTGATTTATCTCTGGTTAAGACCTCAATGATTTTAGGTTCTGTTCTTAAACAATGACCAGACCTGTGACTTTTCCTTTCTTCTGTCATCTTTGCCTCTGAATTCCTATAACAAACCAGCCTCGCTTGAAAATTATGTTTATTAGCCTTTCTTGCTTATGGTGATTAGCCTCGCTTGCTTATGGTGGTCAGCCTCGCTTGAATTATGGATGAAAGAAACCTTGGTAAGAAATTACCAAAAGCTTACCGTTCGAAAAATGATTTTGTTTGAGGGTTTGCATGCAAACTATAATAAGAAACTAGCCAGCCCTTTCGAATTTGAAATCACCTATCATGATGACCCCTAAATTCGAAATGATGAATTTTGAATGGCCGCATGCTTAAGAACTGACTCCTAGTTGACACCTAATAATGAAAATTTTAATGGAATCTTAACGAATTGATGCTTTTACAAGACTGTCTACGAATCCGCGCTTTTGTAGCGTGCAGGGAAAAGTGCTATGAAAAGAGCAGCGTTTTCGTAGTGCAAAACAGACATTTTACACTGTCTGCGCTATGAAAACGTGGTTTCAAGGCTAATTCCAAAAAAAATTCAAAATGGTTTAAGATATGAATTTCTAAATAGAATGTGAGACTTTTGAGACATAGAATAAGGTTGTTAAACTTTATTGGGAAACAAAAATGAGACTTTTGAGACTCTTAACCTATCACCTACCCATTAAAAAATAAAATTACTTGGAACTTATCTAAAACCATGATTAGGAACAATGTAAACTCTTATTTTGGTGATAACATAGTAGATGATGGTACAAATGGATCTGATTCCCATTGACAAGGAATGGGATGCCATTATTTTCATTTGTGGTAAGGCATACCATCCCATTGTCATAAAATTCGGTAATTTTGTAAGGGCCAATCCATATTATTTGAATTTTGCCTAGAAAGTCTTGGAATCTAGAGTCATATAGCAGTGTCCAATCTCCTTTATGAAAGTTTTTCTTTTTGATCAACCTATTGTGCGATCTAGCTCTCAGTTGCTAAATTACGATAGTACGCCCTAGGGAAAGAAGACGCATTTCGTCCAATTGGTTGAGTTTTTGTAAGCGTTGTTTCTATGCTTTTGTGAGATCTAATCCGACTTCCTCGGTAGTTCTAAGAGTCTTAACTTCGAATTCAATTGGAAAAATGAACTCCTTACCAAAAACGAGTTGATAAGGTGAATAGCCAGTAGTATTGTGTCGGGTTCTCTGATAGGCCCATAAGGCTTCTGGAAGCTTGGCAACCCAACATCGACGATTTATAGTTGATGTTTTAGTTAAAATCACCTCTAAGACTTTATTATTGCTTTCCACCTACCCATTCGCTTGCGAATGGTAAGGAAAAGTAATTTTGTGTTTTATATGATAATTTTGCATCGTGGCTAAAATTTTATGAGAAGTAAATTGTGATGCCCTTCCCATTACAAGCTCCCGAGGTAGCTCATATCGAATAAATAATTCGAATAGAAAATTGATGACTGCTTCTTCCATGGCCCTTGGGAGTGCTACTACTTCCACCCATTTAGTAACATAATATGTATAGACTAGAATGTATGCTTTTTGATTTGAAGGTGGATTAAAGGGGCCTACAAAGACCATTTCCCATCTTTCGAATGATTCCAATACAATTTGTGGTTGGAGAGGCATTTCATCAGACTGAATGGGATGACCCATCCATTGGCAACTATCACAACTCTAGACATATTTCTTTGCATATTTAAATATTGTGGCCCAAAATATCCCATTTGTAATACCTTGTGTCCATTTCTCCGATCAACAAAATGACCTCCACAGGGATCATCATGAGGATATCATAAATCTCATCTTCTCTAACACATCTTCGAATCTGAAGATCAACCCCTATATGAAAAAGGTAACCATCCATCCATGAAAAGTCTGTGTTGCGCTGGATAATAATGTTCTTTTCCCGGGGTGATAGATATTATAGCAATTTCCCTACTGCTAAATAATTTGCTACATCAGCATACCAAGGTGTTTTAACGGTTACAACAAATAAGTGTTCATCCGGGAATTGGTCCTCAACTAGAGAAGAATCGATTGTAGTTGGAACTATTTATAAAAAGTCTGCAACAATATTTTCTTTTCTTGGCTGATCCTTTATAGTAATGTCGAATTCCTAGAGCAATAATAACAAATGAGTTATTCTACCATTGGTAACAGGTTTGTTAGCTGAATAACAAATGGCATAATGATCAATGTATAGAAAATTTGGATATCCTGTTATGCAATGGTGAAATTTATTTATGGCATAAACACCGACAAAAAATAATTTTTTTGTCACAATATAATTCAACTCAAACCCATGCAAGGTTTTTTCTGAGGTAATAAATGGCATAAATCTTTCTATCCTCTTCTTGTACGAGGACTCCTCCTATCACCATATCTGATGCATCTAAGGATATATGGAATGATAGATTCCAGTTTCATCCTTGCAACACAAGAACTATTGAGAGCAACCTTTTCATATTTGCAAAAGCAATGTCACATCTACCAGTCCATTCAAATTCTACATTTATAGTCAATACATATAGATGTCGTAATTTTTGAAAAAAATGATATAAAATGACGACAATAATGAGCATAAATGAGGAAACTATGTACCTCTATTTGCATTCGAGGAATATGGAGTTTAAGAATTACCTCGATCTTGGCTAGGTCCAACTGAATGCCTGTAACATAAATAGAATTTCCCAGAACTATGCCCTCTGTCATCATCATATGACATTTTTCATAACTGAAACACAACCTGGTAGCTATACATCGTGCAAGAACCTTCTCAAGATTGTGCCAGGCTTGGTTAAAATCATTACCATAAGGGGTAAAATCATCCATATATAGTTCAAGTCCCTCATTAATCAAATCAGAAAAAATGTTGAGAATTTCCCTTTGAAAGGTGGTTGGTGCATTGCACAATCCGAATGGTAAGACTCTAAATGGAAATGTTCCCCATGGACAGGTGAATGTGGTTTTATCTTGGTATTCAGGGGCAATCTGAATTTGATTATATCCATTGAACCCATCCGGGAAAGAAAAATATTTCTTTCCAGCAAGAGTGTCAAGAACTTGATCCATAAATGGAAGGGTAAAATGATCCTTTTGTGTGGATTTATTTAATTCTCTATATTAGACAAAAATTCTTAATTTTCCATTCTTGTTAGGGACTACCACCAATGGTGAAACCCACTGACTATCAAAAATAGGATATATGAAATTAACATCAAGAAGTTTTTGAAGTTCTTGTTTTACTATATCTTTGAGGTGTAGATTTAGTCTTCTTTGAGGTTGGCGAATGACTCGGGCCTCTTTCTCAATATAAATATGATTTGTGCAGAGTTGTGGATCGATGCCCTTCATATCTGAATATTCCCAAGAAAAATCATATTTTTATTTCTGAAGAATTTGAATCAGCCTTTCACGTTGAAGATAGTTAAGGTTGGTGTTACTATTTAGGGCCTTGCCAGGCTCAATTTCGATAGGAATGCTATTGTGAACTGCAGTTGTGGGTATATGTTCAACGTTCAAGTCTTTTAGAAAATCCTTGGGCTTCGCTATCAAGGACAACGTTTATCATTTTACAAGTTGGGTTCCCGATAATGGAAGATTGATTAATAAATCTATTAATTACATCATCCTCAGTCTGTCTTTTAAAGATAAGGGCTTTGTCAATAGTGAGAGGAGAGCATAAATTTTCTCCTTGATATTCAGGTGGGGAACATTTAAAATCATTAGTTGACATGCTGGATATAGCAAGGGGGTATAAGATAAGGTTATTGATAGACTTTCCTTTAGCAGTTCGACTCCCTATTTATGTGTCTGTAGTGGCAAGATGTGGTCTTCCTAATATCAAAGGGTGTCCTTCTAGTTCGTTTTTAGGATTGGGAACCAGAAAATCCACTGGGTATTCCCAGGAATCTACAGAGACAATGATATCGTCTAATATCTCTTTCGATTTTACTATGGATCTATTAGCTAGTTCCAACATGGTTGGAGTCAGTTTAAATCTAGTTATTCCAAGGAGTCCACAAGTTTCAAGTGTTATAATATTTATGGCTGCTCCCAAGTCCACCAAAGTGTTTGGGAAAGTATGTTCCTGAATCTCAACAGTAACTACAAGTTTTTTAGGGTTGTCATATTTGATAGGTATTTGTTTTCCTAGGATAAGATCAGAGAGTTTCCCTAAAACATGGAATGTAGGAGAGTCTTTTGGCTTCCTACCCGTCTTCTTAACACATAATTATTTGATGGTTTTGGCATAAAGGGGTATTTCTCTAATAGCTTGTAGGAGAGGAATTTTGATATATAAATTTTGTAATTCCCCTAAGAGATCAAAGTCAGGTTGTACATGTGATTTTACTATGGCTAATATCTCAGGGAATGGAGGAGGAATATCTGTAATCTCATTGGGTTCCTGTTTTTTATTTGGTTTTCTAGACGACTATGCTTTCGTAATGATTACAGAAGGATGAGAATGTTATGTCAAAGACTACTCCTTAGCAGGCTTATCATTTTTTGGTCACTCTTTATTTTTTTAGTGATCTTTTGGAAAGATGGTTCTCCCATATCTCAGACATAGTTCATTGCATTCCAAAGAAGAAGGGGGAGAATTTGAAGTTTTCATAATTTCAAAAAATTTCATACGTATATTATTTTGATTTAGATTGGGCTGTGCAGGTAGCTGAGGTTGGAGTGGAGATGGAACGTTTGGAGGTAATTGAAGTGGATATTGTAATGGTGGTTGATTTTATGGCTGAGTCATCACTTCCATTGGTTGATTAGTCGGTCCAATTGGGCGTTGCCAATTTTGGGACCACATTGGCCTTTGAGTAGGTTGATTTGCCCATTACAAAGGGTACAAATTATTTGGTGTATTCTACCATGAAGTTGTAGGATATCATTAATTCGGCTAAGAAGGACCAAGGAATGACTGATTTGTCCAGGTGATCAATTGTATTGTTGCGGTTGCTAGGTATTAGGAGAATGTTGCTAGTCCTGCCAATTTAATCCAGGAAATTGTTGCTGAAAAAATTGTCCAGAAAAAAACATAGAAGGGTCATGCGGCATACCTGATGGGCGATTATGCTATTGTCATCGATATGCCACAAAATACCAGGAAGTGAAGGACAATGATTAGTCAAATGATATTTGGTTCAAATAGCACATATCTCGATTATATCCAATGGACATTCTTTGTGACTGTGCTTCTTCCGACAACGAGGACAAAAAATAGCTAATGCATGTTCAGTTTCAACCAGTTTCTCTTACATCAAACTATGTTGTTAGCGTACTTAAAATATTACTTTTGAAATCTTCTAACCCTTGCAATTCTGCTAGATCTGCTGAGAGGATCACGAGTCCCAGGCTTTGTTCGTGTACTCCCTTTTGAACACCTGATACAAAATTTTACAACGTCATCATATTATTCTTTGGAAATGTCACTCTGCCACATTAAATTAAGTGTTTCTACCCATTCATATTTCATACCTTTAATCAAAGCATTTTTCAACACATCCTTGGAAAAATTAGTGTATGATGATCTCTGTAAATTATATTGAAATGTTTCAACATATTCTTTAAAAGTTTCATCTTCTTTTACATCATCTTGAATATTTCTTCCCTTAGATCCCTAGATCGGAAATATTCCTCATACTTAGTAAGGAAGGCTTCTTTTGTTTGGTCCCATGAAGTTATAGTACCACCCCCTAGTCCCATGAACCATCGTAGTGCTTCTCCCTTTAAGGTAGAAGGAAACAACTTTAATTTTTGAGGGTCAATAGTATAATCATATCCTCGATATAAGACATCAAACTCAAACAAAAATGCATTGGTGTCTTCATAGGCAATTCCATGAAAGTTTGAAATATTTTGCAATGGGATAGCCTTCATTGGTGCATTAGCCCGTGAGTAAACAATAGGACATTATATGGTTGAAGTTTTCATTCCTATTACAATGTTTTCCATTTGGTCAAAGATCTGCTAGTAATCTACAAGGATCTGATAATCAGGAGGTACTATCTAAAAAATAATATGTTGGCAGGGTTCTGGACCTTAACCAAGTCTCACAACACTACTTATTTCAGGAAGTTCTATTTCTTTCCTCACAATGGGTGTTACAGGGAATTCCTGCTCAGAAGGTTGTGGGTACGGTTGGCTTGTCTCACCCCCCCCTTCCCTTAAATTGCAAGAGTGCCCCTCACTCTTATTAAAAGGACCGAGATACCTAACATATATGTCTTGGAAGATTTTCTCATATCCTATTTTTCATGAATCTCAGCGTTAGCTGCAGCAGATGACCTTGCTACTTGAGAGAAATAACAATAGAAACCTTCCCAGACATTGCTCGGGGACTTACCGACACTTGAGATTCTTATCTGCGAATGATTTCATCTATAAAGGTCGTTTTTCTAAGGGAAACTTGACCTTGGGTTTTAGTAATTTTCGGAGTGGTTTTATGATCTATCTCTATCTAGTTCCTAGTCATAGGCCTCTTTCTAGTCATACACACTAGACAATCTAAACGTATCAGCTGAGGGTAGACACTGGCACAATATTTTTACTTAAGTGCATGTGCAGGTTCTTACCTTGTGTCTTTAATACCCATCCCCAAGAGTACAAATAACACTCTCTTTGACAAACTCCCTAACAACGATGCCAAAATGTTGAGCTACTTAATTGTTCCTAAAAGGACCAACTAACTACTACACATTAATTTATCAACCCGAGTTTTCATTTTTCTGTTCCAAGGTTATCAATACAATTTATGCAAGAGAAATGCAAATATGACTAATTATTATGATCCTATTGCAAAGCAAAGCTACACTAGCAAAGGAATCAACTCAAGATGCAAAATCTAATTATCGCAAATTATTCA
Organism: Pinus taeda; assembly: GCA_000404065.3. NCBI lineage: Eukaryota > Viridiplantae > Streptophyta > Pinopsida > Pinales > Pinaceae > Pinus > Pinus taeda. The sequence goes on along the minus strand of APFE031661943.1, from coordinate 37,588 downwards.
AAACATTAACTTCTACAAGCTCTGAAAGGAAACATCAAAAGGAAACATTCTAAGCTTCAATTTGTTTCTTAGGGAACAACAACTATAGAAGAGAAAGAAAACATTACAAAATCATATTGTTAAAAGCGATTAAGAAAATATAATAGAATCTATGATAATCTGCAAGAAACGAAAAGAAAGAACACTACTCTTAACAAAATAACTACAACAAATCTATTCTATAGTGATTTCAATAAACCTGATTCAAAATAGAGCATTCAATATAACAAGAAGGCAACATGAAGTTAATAACAATTGTGCAAATAGAAATAACTACAATAGTAGAATCAAACACCAATTTAATGATACAACAGAAGATAACGTTGTTTCCGGGATTGGGCCCAAATACATAATCGAATTATGAAGGAATCAACACAACATACTAAATATGAGTAATAAACACTTCAATTCAATTACAGAGAACCAGTTACAATTAATGTATTTGCAGGTATGATCTTGTGTCAAAAATAATATTACAACTTTGAACAACATCTTTCTAGGCTTAATGCTAGTTTTTATATCATATCAGTAAAATATAAAGATCAGAGAATCTATTTTTAATAACGAGCAATCCTAAGAATCTAAAGATTCTCAAGATGCTCATTTAAGCTACAAAGATCTTAATGCATCCGAAAGACAAGGTTGAAAGGTCTTTTCTAACTAATTCGCTCCAAACAAAGTGTAATAGCCTGAGGCTTATACAATCTCCCATGATCATTCCAGGAAGCACGATCAAGTTTCAATGTATCTATAGATTCCTGTCCAATAATGAAGATCTGTTCGTTAGGAAATGACACTTTAATGATTCAATCTTGTTCATAAAATAATGAAATAATAAATGCATATAAAATATTACTAAAATCCATACTACACAAATTAGCATAGCCTAATCACAAGAAAGACGTAGAAAATAATATGAAAATTAAGAAATAAGGTAAGGAAAATATGAAAATTATGAGGCCCAACAGCCCCAACCAAGGGTAGCAAGAGGTAGTTACTAGGCTGACCCAACTCCCATTGTCTCATTATGGAAATGGGGTCTAATTTTTTTTCTCTCTTTTCCATTTGTGAAACTCAAAACAAACAATACCATTACGTTTGTCTCATCGAGACGATTTTGATGATATAAATTTTGTTCCCATTTGGTTCCTAGATCAAAAGATATAGTAGATTAAAGTCTTGACCAATTAAACTATGCCACGTCATCAGGTTTGCCACATGGTGTCCACATTGCTATCAAAATACGAGCCACGTCACGCCATGTGGCAGTTTTCGACTCACTCATACTAGGTCACGAACTAATCACAATTCTTATAGTCCACAACAACCAACTATTAAAATACACATATATAATATACAATCACGTTGGGTGTATGCATGTGCGAGCCTCTGTATAGCCACGTCATCCTGAGATTAAATCCTTACGGGGATAAACTCTATCCCCATTGGAACTATCGGGGAAACAAACTTCCATGTTATGTGGAATATGCATTGTTGATAAAGCTTCAATACCCCCCCCCCCCCCCCCCCCCTTTGAATTATACATGAAATATTAATGACATGTGGCACATTTCCCCTCTAAACAGGCTCCACATGCCAAATCACCGCAGGGCTTAAATCCCAAGCATTTTACTATGTACTCCATCCAAAATCTCTTAGGTCTGGGGTCTGGGGTGACGTCACCAGGCTTAAATGTCAGGGAATAGTCATCCCACGTCACATCCTCTACGTCGTGTGCCATGTAACTATGGATCCCATCGTAGAGGTATCCCGTATTATTTAACTGAAGGGCTTCCCTTCGTCATTTTGCACTAGGAATTCAACTGACCCCACTGCCATGTTATACCATAGATTTGATCCTGGGGGTTTCCCTTGGTGCTCCACTTGAAGTTCAAGGTACCCAACTTATGAGGTCATCCATTGAACATGAGCCTCACCCATAAACGACCCATATTTCTCTTATCTAAGCACTTGATCAGATCACTTGATCACATCATTTGATCACTAGAACGAAGGGAGCCTATGCCATTTCCATTTAAAGTCTTATGCTTCAGACTCAAGGTTTCCAACCCCTGCGTACTTCACCAATTATTTGGACAAAAGTAAGACGCCTTTATTAGGCACCAAGTGCACATAACTTGATATGTATACAAGTATACAATATTGTCTTATCGATCCTTCCTAAGATTTGCTGAAGCTCAACCATGGCCATAGGCCTATGTACACACACACACACATACATAATCCTTTTGAGCTTGCAAGTTATAATCCAAGGCCTACCAACCTCATTATTTTCATACAATCATTCAAATAATTAACATAAGTTGTCTACCTCTTCATACAAAGGTCACTTAAACCAATCTGTAGACTCTGCATAGATACAAGAATAAGTCATTTCCTAAGCAAACATTTAGGAGCACTTCTACACAAGAATTTACCTTCCTTATTGTTAACATGTGTAAGTTATTAACATAATGACCATATATACCAACAGGTTAGAGTAATGTGCAGGTGTATATTTGGAATGTGAAGGCCTTAGCCCATCTATTTATGATGACATTCATGAACTAGTGGAAAAAAATTACTCACTACCTTTGGAAATCATTAATTCAATACCCTTGTCCAAATCACAATCACAAATGGAATTCGTTTCCTGCTTAACACATGCACAAGTGTTTAGAGCACCTTCTGATTCACATTGGCAAGTGTAATTTTAAAGCACTGAGAATAGTGATATTGAGGCTTCATTCAATTGGTCTTAGGTTGACATTAATCCCTTTCCCACTCCATATCAATCTGTATCCTATTCAAGTAAAATGAAGTAAATATGGAATGGATGAACAAGTATTGCAAATAAATGCTATAAGGAGGATGAAAAACGGCTGACGAGGATATGACAGACTTGGCATTTGACTCATTAAGGATTATATAATTATGGGGAGCCAAAATTTTCCCTTTTGGAGGGAAACAAGGAAAGGAGGGTGTCGATCTATCACTATATTGGTCTTAAGCACTTTTATTCTTGTGTTGAGAAGAATTCTCCCACCTGGGTGCCAAGTCTCCTAGCTGCACAACCTCTACATGGAGAATACATACTCTTCATCCCACATAAATGAGCAAGTTGATAGGAGCCATATGTTGGAAAAGGCCCTGGAAGCAATGGAAGGTCTACTATGAAAATTCAATCAAAGGAATGAGGTAGAGGAGAGGGCATATCAATTTTTCTAGTTTCTCATAAACACCAAACTTGAGCTAAGGCAGAGAAAAATCGAGAGGTTTCAAGGAGAAGTCAAGATATAACTAGCAATTATGAACTATAAATTGACAGAGATGGAAGAAAATCATGTAAGTGGATCACAAATTACACAAACAGAGGTCGAAGCCAGTGAAGGTTCATCGAGGAAAAATGGCAAGAAATTTCAAGGCTCAAAGCATCAAGTTTGATTTGATGAGCCCATGCCCGAAGGAGAGCCTGGAGCGACAAGCTAATCAAGTGTTTGTTAAATCTTCTTTGTTTAACTTTGTAGGTTTATTTTGTTCTTAGGTGTCTTTTACAGATAATATGATAGACACATTTTCATAATAAGTAAAAAATACCATAAGGATAGGCTCCTAATTGTTGGACATCTGTAAGTAGAATCATTGTAGAGTTAGACAAAATATAAAAAAGTTATGGCTTGGAAAACAATTTCTTTTTTTAATAAAAAAATCTTTATATATATATATATATATATATATATATAATATATATATATAGTATATTTAATCTCATTTATTTATACTTTACAAATAACTAAATTTAAATCGATACAATATCTTCTCAACAAGAAGTAGCATACAAAGAGAAAGGCCAGTGTCTAAGGAGAAAAGCTCATGAAAGCCTCAAGTAGTAGCGTTTTAGTGGTCCCTTCAACTCCGGAGCATGTTCCCCTAAGGCAATAGCTCAAGTTGTATGGACAAATGTTCCATTCAGCCATTTACCTCCGCTCAAATGCGAGATTGAAAGTGTCTAATTTCACGGACTTGAGTGTGTGTGCGCAGTGTAAGTATGGGGGGCCAGGGGGGGTGCAGTGTGTGTCCCCCTTGGATTGGCCTTCCTGTTCTTTAGGCAAGCAAGCTCTAAGGCTAGGTTGAATATGAGCATGCTTCTTTCAAGGCCAGCGTAAAGACATATATAATGATGAAGCACGTCAAAATGAAGGCATGTTGATCCGTCTAGGCCCTAACGAAGGCTAAAATGCTCACCATTATAATATAATAGTATTGGTTAAAAATAATATTTCATTCTAAATTTTAATATTTTTTTTCTACGTTAAGACTAACCTAAGTACCCACGGGGGATTTGAACCGGTGACCTATTGCAAGGAGTGCCTTAACAGCGCACCATCACCGTCAATCAAAGCCACAGGGCATTCGAAATTTTAAATATTATATAACACATTAAAAAAAAAAAAATAAAAAATATATAAGAAAGATAATGTGAACAATATCATTACAAATTATTAATCTATACTCTTCCTCTTTATATAATACTTCATTTCTTATGTTTTATAAATTTTTATTAATATTTTAATTTATTTGAAGGTTTTAATAAATATTTTTTAACGGAAAAAATAAAAATAAAATAATATTAATGAGTAATCTATAGAATTTATAAATTAATTATTTTGTTTAATATATTAAATTTATAAATGAAAAAAATTAGAATAATATATCTAAATTAAATATTTTCCTATATAATTAAATAATTAAATAAGTTAAAAACTTTTAATTGGAGTGAATTGATAGATAATTTGTGGTAATTCATAGTGTTCATAAATAATTACATCTAATATATTCATAGCGTTTAAAAATGTCAACAAATATTTTAAAATTATTAATTCTCCAAAAAAAATCTCATCACTATTTAAAAAAAATAATAATAACATATCCAATCAGTTTACACTACATTTTAATTGTGAAAGTTGTTTCAACATATATGTCTGTCACATTTTTGTTTTTTACCTTATGCAAGAGTTAAACTACATTTTAATTGTGAAAGTTGTTTCAACATATATGTATGTCATATTTTTGTTTTTTACCTTATGCAAGAGTTAAACTACTAATATGAGATTAATATGACACGTGATAATTTTTTCTTCTCTCGTGGTTTGACAAATTAACATGACACTAAATACAATTTTATTCTCTCGTGCTTTGACAATTAGTTTCAATATGAGATTCACATGACACTAAATACGATTTTCTCTCTCGTGCTCTGAAAATTATTGTTCACATGAAACTAATTAAATATTCATATGACACTAAATACGATTTTCTCACTCGTGCTCTCTGACAATTAGTTTCAATGAGTTGAATTTTCACTTATACATGACACTAAATACGTTTAGTTTCAATGAGTATTAAATTTTCTAGATACATTGTATTTATAGTTAATACATCAGCATTTTAAACTACTGAATTTTCTAGATACATTGCGTTTATATAGTTAAGTCATCAGCGTTTTAAATGGGTTAATGTGGTTGGTTTACATGATGATCATAATGATAAATAATGAATTATATTTTTTATATATATAGTTTTTAGGGATATTGAGCATTTGGTGATAAAGTGTGTATTGTTAAGGTATTTCTTGTAATGTTGTTGATTCAAATTTCTTTTAGTTCGCGTGTCATGATTGGAGGGTGTGCAATGCACTTAAAGGGTTATAGTGGTAATAGTCAAAATCAATGTTATGTCGTACAAGTACAAGCACAACCAATTTGCCAATAAAAATAATTAGATAAGTGCGTTCTAATTTATCTAAGGGAACAATAGAATTGTTAGTTTAAGTATGGGGTTTTACTTGGGATCTCAACATTTTTTCTAATAACATAATAAAAGCCTATGCTTTATTGCAAGGCTTGAGATTAGCCATTTATTATTCAATGATTGATAGTGTTGGGTGATTTGACGATCAAAATTGGTAAAATGGTCTAGAAAACAACAATTGTTGATAATATCTTAGCTTCAATGTTATAATGGGTGAAAAAGTAAGCATTCAAATTCACTAGTATCAAGTTCTTTCAAGTGATTCGGGAAAATAATCAAGTTGCAAATATATTTGCTAATCAAGCCACCCTTTTAAAAGAGGGGATCATTTGGCATAATTGGTAACATTCATAATCTAACAAATACATAAACATTTCAACATGAGGACCAAGTCACATAGTAGGTCATTAAGGCATCATCTGGCTCAATTGGAACTTTATCTTTGGTGTTCACAATTGCCCAAACTTCTGCTCCCAAGGAGATGAGATATGTCTCCATTCTTATCTTCCAAAATTCATAATTGGTTCCATCAAACATAGGGGGATTTGCCACTGCTTTGGTTGTGGCCATTTCTTCTTGATATTCAACCTTACAGTAGTTAGTTGTTTTGAAGGTATCCTATTCTGATCCCACTTGTTGGCCCAAAGATCACACCGAAAGAGGGGGTGAATCGAAGTGAGATCAAGTTTACCATTTCACAACTTTTCATAATCATACAACCATATAGTTATGAACCACAATCATTATATCATTAAATATAACATTGCATCATCATATTAGTAACATGTCAAGAAGCCATCACATCATAAAGAGACACAAGTTGTTATGTGGAAAACCATATTGGAGAAAATCACCAATCTTCTTCTTCTTTATCTTCAATTGTTTTACATAAATTTTCAGGCTACAACCTATTGGTGACAACTACCCCAAGATATGCAAGTTGCCACTTGCGGTAGGTGAAAACCTGATTGAGACACCAACCCTGAAATATGAAAGAAACTACTCATTGTAGACTACAACTTGATTAAGGCTTCAACCCGATTGAGGCTCCAACCTAAAGTATGAGTAGGCTCCAACCTCAACCTCCTCCTTCAACTTCCTTGTGGACCTCTATTTCATCTCATTTTCAATCTAGATCCATTATCATCTTATGCCACTGAATATACTATCAAAAGGAATTTCAGAACCTGAAACCACAAGCTCCAAACTTTGTCACTGCAAAACTTGCAACCATAGCACTGCCATACAAACTACAATCCCTACACTACCACACAAACTGCAACAATTATACTACAATCACTGACACACAAGTCATATCATTCACTTTTACTAGTTTTCATATTGTTTTCCATACATTGGTTCAACTACCTCAATGATTAGGTCATTCAAAACCCTTCTTAGAACCTATTTCAACTAGGTTTCCAAAATCATTGTAACCTGCTCATAGATCCTCAAAACAAACACAAGATATTTTGGCCATCAAATAAGTGTTAAAAGAGCATTATGACCCTTTGGTTACATTCTTCTCTAAGCCCTGACCATCCAACTTCTTCAGAAATTGAATTTGGACCAATAATGAGCCCATAAACTCATAAAAACCATAATAAACTAAATGCTCTACAAAAGTGCTCTTTTCGGGATCCTTTCAATAGGTTTCTAGATTCCAGTGTCATGCATTAGAGATTTGTTATTTATGAAAAAAAATGACTACATAAATTTAAAAGAATAAAATTCTGAACCTGTCAATCAGTGGGGTTGAACTTATGACCTAGAAGTTCCCAACAAAGCTCCATCAGTCATGCTACCCTTTGTTTCCTGTAGGGTATCAATGCCGCTATTAACTTATATACCACATATATCCATATGGACTGCGTGCGAAGCCTAATTATTTATTGTTTCAAAACGTAACCAATATTTGTTAGGTTGTTAGGCCCCCGATCTGTCTGTAACCAAAACGTTAACAAATACAGGGAAACACAATCAAACCCAAAAAATTTAACTATCACTCGCACCAAGGCTCAAATCAAATGTTTTTTGTTTCAAAATTAAACCAATATTTGTTGGATCATTAGGCCTCCAGCCTGCCTGCAACCAAAGCATTAATGAATACTGTAATCAGAACTAGAACCTTCAATTGCTCACACCAAGACTTAGTCTGAATTTTAATTTTTATTGTATTTTGTTGCATTATATATATTTAGGAGGGGAGTGTTCTTATATAATATATATATATATTATATATAATATATATATATATATATTATATATATTGAGAGAGAGAGAGAGAGGACTAAAACTTCAATGGGTAAAGCCTGGAGACTTGGAGTACCAAAGAGGAATATACCATATGCTTGTGTTAATTTGACTTGGGGCTCGTATGCCACATTTCCCACATTTGCCACTTATTTTCAATATGACCTCTTCATGTGATTGTTTCTTGAGACTGGGTCCTTATGGGTCCTTGGTGTCTTGCATGATGATGTCAACATCATGTCATCATGCCACATGGTAGCCCAAGAGGGGCACAATGTGTCCACAATTTTTTAGGCATTTCATTAATAAAAAATTTCCAATTGTCCTACCATGTGGTAGCCCCTGGTGGTACCACATCATGATGCTGATGTCAGTGCTGAAGTATGTTGTAAAATACAATATGGAAACTATTAATTCATATTTTCCTTAACCTTAATACTTGCTTGTGAAATTTATTATTCTTCTTGTGTTTCTTTATTAGATCTTCTTCAACAAACAAATATCAAGAAAAAAACAATAAAGACAATGGACACAAATATTAGGCTCTAAGCCAGGGCAAAACCCCTCCAAGGGGAAAACCCAAAAACTCCTCTTCTTATAGAATCTGCTTCAAATAAGACAATAAAGACCCAAACCCTAGACCAAGTCCTCCTTGAAGTACCGAGTCAACCCTTTCATATACCATAGCTCAATCTTGCATCGACTAACTTCTTACTGCAACTTCGACCACAACTTCAACCCTACAACTTCGGCCCTATAGCTACTACAAAAACCCTAATCTAGCTTATTCAAGATATCTTTCTTCGAGCAAGATAGATCCTTTCAAGATCAATGAGGTCAAGACAAATTATTCCTTCTTCCAGCAACTGGATACCGCAACTCGTCCTCTTGCAACTTAGACTTGCAATTTTAGCCTCCTTTGTAGCTGCAGAAACCCTAATTTTTTGCACGTGTGAGAGAGAGAGCCCAAAAAAATGTTTCTCCTTGACTTCTTGGATTCCTTTTTCCTTCAAGGTCTTCTCTCCTTATTTATTAATTCTTCTAGCCTTAGGTCGAACTTATTCTCTTGAGATCAAACTAGATGAATCTTCAAAGGTTCCACACAGATTCTATGTGGAATATTCCTAAAATATTACAATAAAATATTCTCAAAATATTCTGGTGGAATATTCCCCTTGGATTCTCTCGTGATTCACACCCATCAAGGTTCCGATGGAGGGGTTCTTGGCGCACCATTCCACAAAATTAAGTTCCACCCAACAAACTTTGCCTGTCACATGGTATGAAGGGTTTAAATAATATTGGCCTATAAGGTGGAGTTATCAACGGGGCTATTTGCCCAATGGCTCGCCCACCCAAATTGGAACGTTGTGGTCTGGTAGATCGGGGGTTCAAACCCTGACCATAGGTCATACTGTTTTTATAATAAAAAAAAAACTATGGTCAGAGTTTAAAACCATTTGTTGTAATTGGAGTTTCATTCACTAATGACCGTTGACATGCAACAATATTTTGGCATGGGTTTAGTGGGTTTTCCAAATTGGTGGCCAAACAAATTGTCTACTAACCAAAATTATCAACTGTAGCGGCCAATCTAGGTGCTAGATTAGACTAAATTTAATGTCAACTAAGGTAGGTAAACTTAGAGGCACATGTCTAAAGCCTATAGACCTAAAAGGATCTCATCTACCTAACTAAGTGTCTACTGTGACAGGCTACAACACTCCTTTATAGGAGATTGAAATATGTTTCCTTTCACACTTTAACACTCAGATAATCTAATTTAATTAACTGTTCTAAAGAAACAACGTGTTACTAGTCTGAGTTTTCAACCCTCTTACAAGGATATCATTCACAAAAGCTCTTTCTAGTTAACACACTAAGCATTCATGAAAACCAAAAACTCTTTTAAGCACACTAAAACTCAAATGCATGAAAACAGAGTCCACAGAGATACTTTCAAATTCAATGGTTGATTAAATCTTTTACAAGATCTTGTTCAATAATCTAGCAATCGAATTTTCAAGCTATCACCATGAATCATACAATAATACTTGCAAAAACTTCTAATGGAATCAATAAACTCACATGCAAGAAAATAACATCAAACACTATTCAACACTATTCAGATTTGAAAACGCTATGGAAATGAAAATTAAAGTATACCAATCTCCACGTAGGGCCCATCCACGCTTCAATGGCACACTTAGGAAACTTCAGATGATGAAAACGTTAACGCATAAGCATTGTAATGGGGAAACGATGCCTGTAATTAAGTTCTAGAAATCAAATTACATGCAAAAATAGAGTTCTGGAAACAATACACAAGAACAACGTTCTGGAAAAATACAATACACAGTCTTTTTAATCTGCTTGTCTACTATCCTTTGTTCACTAACTTTCCTTCCAGTCTATAATCGAATGTACATACATTATCATGTAGATGTTTCTGCTTTTACAATCAAAAAGGCAATTTTTGTTTTTTTTCTAATCTTAACTGATTTCCAAAATAAAACAAAATCAGTTTAAGTAACTTTGGCTTTTTGCTGATTTTAAACCAAAAAGGATGGGTTTGACCAGCATTGACCATGTATCTAGGAGCTCCAGATTCGCTGTTGAATAGATCTTTCACCATGTATGTACATCCTAGATCACGTTCCTATCCCCTGTTTTGATTTTCCTGCCATGCCACGTGTCACAACATAAACCAATTACAAGAAGTCACGACTTCCCGTAATTTTGTTGAAAATTTCTAATTTTTAACATAAAAATTCACAAATTAAATTTAATGTAAAATAACAACTATAATGCTTTGATTAATCAATTTCAATGGACTATGAGGGGTTTATGGGAGAAAATGATGGACAAATGATGGATTTTTAGAAGAAAAGGATGGCAATGAAATGGTACCAACATCTCCCCCAAGCTCAATGATTTAGCATGTCCTCATGCTTATCCTGATGTGCTCCATTTATATTCTGTTCCTGCTTGTGCCTCTGCCGCTTGTGGCAATGCATCGATATTCTTCTGAGCTTGGGCATTCTTTTGAACATGGAGCTCATGTTTCATATTCTTGTATTTTTCTTTGAGAGCTTTCTTCTGAGTGTACCATTTTGTCGCCCATTTGCAAATTTCAGTTTGTTCAGTCTTAAGTTCTTTGATTTGCTCCTTCAGTTTCTCATTTTTCTATTGAGTCTTCTTGCTCTGAGCTCTCAACATTTCATTTTCCTTCTTTATGACCTTCTCTAGCATGTTTTCTTCCATCAATTCCTCTTTTAGCTTTTCAATCTGTTTTTCTAACCTTTGTTTCTTGTTTGCAGGTGCTGGCTCTTTCCTTTCTTCCCTGTTACTCTCTATTTCCATTGCTACTTCCTGTTCTGGCTGTGAATGAGCACTACTCTCAATGTCTATTGGTGCATTTGCATTTGACTCTAGTTGATCATCTTGTGTTTGGTTCTTTTGTATTCTCCTTGATCTTCTAGTATAAGTAGTGAAGATTTTGTCTTGTTCAACTTTCTTGGCAGTTTCTTGCCTCATCCTTCTTGTCCTCACACTACTGCTATGTGGAGGAACATTGCTTGACTTGCGCTCAGGGATTTCCTCATCAATATCAAGCATAAACTCTGTGCGCTCTTGCTGTTCCTGTTCATCTTCTCCATCTTTAATTTGATTAGAAATCAAAAATTCTTTCCATGTTTTTCCTCTCCTCTGCAACTCAAACTCAATTAGAATTTTAATCAACCCAAAATGATACAAAATTTTATCTTCATTACCCTTTTGTTTCTGAATAGTTTTTGAAATTTTAGTCAAACTCTGTAAGAGGAAATAGGGCAGACTGATGGTGCATTGCCCTTTTAAGTGCAATATGAATTTGATGTGATATAGGTGTACTATGCTGTAACGACCTTCACATGTAAAAAAATTCTAAATAATGTATACCATTTCATCCCATGGGTGCATTAGCTAGCTTCTAGGGACACCCTTTTCCAGTTGACAGAGGAAACCCTTGACCTAGACATAAACTGAGTCCATGATTTTTCCTTAAATTGTTTTGTTTTGAAATATTTTTCCCCTTCTGGAGTGATTCCCAATGTTTGTGCTATGGTATCCTTTGAAATTCTGAAAGAGAAGTTTCCTATTAATGCTTTATCTCCATTGAATGTGAATGCAAACTGCTTTGTCACTTCTTCATTGTTCCCATTAAATTCCTCTAGAAAAGATAACCATTGCTTTTCCCTTAAAATCGTGACACAGTCATCATGATATTGTGAACTATCAAATGTTTCAGGCTCTGCCCTATTGGTCATTTTGAAAAAGAAATTTCTATTCTAACGCTTTTGTTTATGGTCAACAATTCAATAAGGGTTTCTCAATTTGTTACCTCTTTTCTGCGCTCCACTTAACCGACCTGGTAACGCCCTCGATTCTCGGGGTCTCCTTCTTCAATTGCTTGGGCAGCGACCCGATTAACGTCCTCGGATTATGGGCGGAGGTAGAAACTCGTGGTAAGCCTATTTGCTATGCTCTCCCTTTGTAGCGCCTGCTGTCTCAGCCTTCTTTGAAAACTCAGAGTTTGAATCACTAATATGGTAATGCACTTTATGAAGTGAGAGTTTTATAAAGTGAAACTTAACAACCGACCTTTCCCCAATTACTATAATAACAATGTAGAGGTGGAAGCATATTCACATCATAAAGACAGAGGAGCAGTACTGGTTTGCATAGGTACAATCATGAGAACGCCATATACATATAAGGAGTGTTGTAGTGATGATAATGGATATATGTTGCATGAGTTGACTTGGGTCAAACAATTGTTTTATAAATCCAACATTCAAAAATGAATGAAATCATTTAACACTTGTCTTTCCAATGATTTACCACTTGTCTTTCCAATGAAACAAACTTATCCATTACTTGTTGGTACTTGGCCGATTGGAAAAAATGATGGATCGATGACAAGGTTTGAAGAGTGGTGTAGGAAAATATTTGAAAATCGTAGTAGGAATATGGCAATAGGTAAAGTGTGATGGGAAATGATAGTAGAGTTGAGTAGTTAGGAATGTTACAAGGGTGATGGGTATAGGGTTTTTTTTTTTTTGAAATTGATAACAAGCAATCATAATCATCATATTTAACACTAAAATAATTCAAGAATTTTAAATGTTAAAAATAAACATTACAACAATACATTACACTTGTTGGTTGACCAAAAGTTGAGTTGGCATGCACAGGTAGGATTGATCTTCACTGTCCAAATATGAATGATCTTCACTGTCCAAAACAGGTCCCTTTTGAGATGAAATTGGATATAACAGGTCCCTCTGAAATTTGAAGAACTATGTTTGTGTAGCTTCTTTGATCCTTGTTGTTGATTTAGCCTTGATGATAAGAAACCTTTGAAAACTCTGTTGAAACTTTGTTGAAGTAGCCTGGTGTATCTTGAATGCAGTCTTTAACAGGTCCCTCTAACATTGGTACTGGTAACATAGTTTTCTGAACAGGTCCCACTGCATATTGCTTGAACATGTCCCTCTGATTAGAACAAAAACAAAAACAACTCTTTTATTGAAATACTGAAGTACTGAAACAAATTCTTTGAAGATTTACAAATGAGGAGATGAGATAGGGAAAACAAAATGCTGATTCTTCTGATTCTTCTCCCCACTAAAGCTTTGACTTTTCCTTAAGTCATTATTGAAGTGATGAACAAAACAGTGAAGAAATAGAACAAGGAATTCTTACCAGCCAAAAGATTGGTTTTCTAGTAAGAATTCTGGGTTAGAGTGTGCCAGAATCTGGTTTTCACATCTAAACCATTATTATTATTTTTTTTGTTTTTTATTATTATTTTTTTTTTAGTTTTGTTTTTCGTTGTTTTTTTTGTATGGTTATATATATATATATATAATATTATATATTTGGAAAATGAAATTGAATTGACTAAGGTAGAGATATCATAGTTGAAGGCTGCAATATCTCAACCTCCCTTTGGTGAGATACATTGTGAATAAAATCCTCCTTGCTGATGGACCTATGATAGAGTTTCAACCAATGGCCATTGACAAGAAAGGTTGCCTTCTCCATCAATGGTAGTAAGCTTGATTGATCCATTTTCATATGCTTGAACTATTTCATATGGGCCCATCCAATGTGTGGTAAATTTGGCTTTATGATCTCTGAATTTAGAGTCAAAGAGTAAAGCCCAATCTCCTTCTTTGAACTGTTTCTTTTTGATGTGTGCATCATGCCACTGCTTCCTTTGTTTTTGCATTAGGATTGTTGTCTCCTCTGCTTGCTGCCTCATTTCATCTAGCTGGTTCAATTGCTCGAATTCTCTCTTGTTGGGCTTCATTGAGATCAATTCCTAAATCTGCAGCCATCTTATAAGTATGTATTTGAAATTCAATAGGAAGCATTACCTCTTTTCCATACACCAATTGATATGGTGTAAATCCTGTAGTGTTTTTCCACGTGATTCTGTAAGCCCAGAGTGCATCTTTGAGCTTCTCTTCCCAATTCTTTCTGTTCATTGCTACGGTCTTAGTGATAATTCCTTCCAATGTTTTATTTGTGGATTCCACTTGGCCATTGGCCTGTGGATGGTAAGGTGTACATTTCCTGTGCTTGATTTGATATTTTTCTGTGATGTCTTTGACTAGCTTCGAAGTAAACTGAGTACCTTGATCTATCGCTATCTCCCTTGGTACTCCATACCTTACAAAAATTTATTCAAAAAGGAAGTTTACCACTGTTTGTTTAGTTTCCCGGACTAGTGCTTTGGCTTCAGCCCATTTTGTCACGTAATCAGTACATACCAGGATGTAATTTTTGCCTTTGGAAGTTGGATTGATGGGTCCTATGAAATCTAAAGCCCATTTTTCAAATGGCTCTAAATGTACTTGAGACTGAAGTGGCATTTCATCTGTAGCTGTTGGCCTGCCCATTCTTTGACAACTATCACAACTTTTCACATACTTCTTGGAATCCTTAAAAATAGATGGTCAATAGTATCCAAGACTAAGAATCTTGAATGCTGTTCTTTTGGCTGCAAAATTCCCACCACACGGTTCATCATGGAAAGATTTTAAAATATCAATTATTTCATCATTTCTTACACATCGTCTAATAATCATATCATAACCAGTGTAAAATAAATCTCCATTAACTCATGAGTATCTAGCACTTTGTTTGATCAACCTCTTCTTTTCCTTTGGAGTAAAATATGGAGGTGTTTTTCCTGTAGACAAATAATTGGCTAAGTCAAGATACCAAGGATTCACTATTGAAATTGCAAATAAATTTTCATCTGGAAAAGAATCTTCAACCGGAACAACCTCACCTGGATTTTGTAGTCTAGAAAGAAAAGCTGCCACCTGATTCTCCTTACCTGGTCTATCTAACACTGTGATATTAAATTCCTGTAATAATAACAGCCATCTGGTAACTCTGCCATTAGTTATTGGTTTATTCATTAAATACTTAATGGCAGAATGGTTAGTATGTACAAAAACCTCATAACCAGTTATATAATGTCGGAATTTATTCACAACATGTATGATTGCAAGCATTTCTTTTTCAATGACTGTGTAGTTCAATTCTGCAGGTGTTAGATTTTTACTAATGAAATAGATGGCATAATTGAAAGACTCTTCTTTTTGGCCTAATGAGGCACCTACTGCAGTATCAGATGCATCTGTAAAGATGTGAAATGGTAGGTTCCAGTTAGGTCCTTTTAAGGCTGGTGTGGTTGATAACTTTTCTTTGAGCGTTTCAAAAGCTTGCTGACAATTCTCATTCCAGTTGAAAGGTGTATCTTTTGCTAGAAGCTTAAACAGAGGTAAAGCTGTTTTACTAAAATGTTCAATAAACCTTCTGTAATAGCTTGCATACCCAAGAAAACTTCTTACCTCTTTTTGAGTCTTCGGAATTGGCAAATTTATAATGATTTGGATTTTTGATGGATCAACTTTAATACCTTGAGAAGAAATATAATGTCCTAATACTATCCCTTCATTTAACATCATAAAACACTTTTCATTGCTCAGGGACATATTAGCTTCAATACATCTCTTCAAAAATTTCTCAAGATTCTCTAATGCATGCTCAAATGAATTACCATACACTGAAAAATCATCCATGTAAAATTCAACAAAGTCATGAACCAAATTAGCAAAAATAGCTAATACAACTCTTTGAAATGTAGCTGGAGCATTGGAAAGTCCAAATGGTAAAACATTATAGGCATAAGTTCCCCAGGGACAAGTAAAAGTGGTTTTGTCCTGGTCCTCTAAGGCTATCCTGATATGGTTATAGCCACTGAAACCATCAAGAAAAGAGAATGATGATTTCCCAGGTAATGTGTCTAGCACTTGGTCAATAAATGGTAGTGGGAAATAATCTTTGAGGGTTGCTTTGTTCAATTGTCTGTAATCAACACAAATCCTCCACTTGCCATTTTTCTTGGGTACTACTACCAATGGGGATACCCACTGACTATCAGAGATAGGATAAATAAAATTGACTTTTAGTAGTTTTTGTAATAACTCTCTAACAATATCTTGAAGCATGGGATTCGTTCGTCTCTGCAGTTGCCTCACTGGTTTGATATTACTATCCGTATAAATGTGGTGAGTGCATGTTTCAGGGTGAATTCTGTGCATATCGGTGTAGTCCCAAGAAAATTCTTTCTGGTATTTTCTCAATAATTGTATCAATTTTTCCTCCTGAGATGAGTCTAGGTGAGTGCTAATATGCAAAGCTTTTCCTGGACTAATCTCTATGGTCTTGCTCTGTGTGATTGTGATAGATTGAATGGGAAAAATGTTCTGAAATGTTGTTTGCAAAGAATGAATGGTGCATGTTTCTTGAAAATTTTGTGCCAAAAGTTCATCTGCAGCATGGTATTGGTCATTTCTTAATTCTTCGGAAATATCAAGTTGAGAAAGGAACAATTCTACCAAATCATCATTATTATGTTCTTGAAAATCATAGATTTGGTTGATGCTAAAAACAAATTGAACTTCTTCCTTGTCATTGTATTTATCATCAAGCCATAAATTGTGTGCTACTGCTGATGATTATGCTGATGGGTAGAGAGTGAGTTGTTTTCTTTCAGTTCCTCGTGAAATGATCATATTACCCGATCTACATCCTATGAATGCATCAACAGTTGCTAACCATGGTCTAGCAAGGATGATAGGGTATCCTCCTAAATTGGATTTTGGCTAAAGAACTAAAAAGTCCACTGGATACTCCCAAGAGTCCAGTGAAACAATTATGTCCTCCAAAATCCCTTCAGGAATCACTTTAGACCTATCAACGAGTTCTAGAACAATTGTTGTGTGCTGCAAGTTTGTGAGCTGCAGTGTTTTCATTGTTTCAAGAGTCATCACATTTATTGTGGCCCCAAGCTCAATTAAGGTGTTTGGAATATGTATGTTGTTAATGATTGTAGTGACTCTAGGAATACCAGGATCAACATACTTTTCCATTGAAATGGTGTTTGTCATAAGGCCAACTAAATGTCCAATAACATGAATAGTTTGTGGATCAACTCTTTTCCTAGTAGGCTTCTTGAGGCACAGTTCTTTGATGGCTTTAGTATATATGGGAATGTCTTTTATGGCTTGTAGTAGTGGAATTTTTATATAGACATTATTTCTCTCATCTAAAACATCAAACTTTGGTATAGACATGGGAAGTTTTGTTTGGACCAATCTGTCTAGAAAAGGTGGTGGATGCAACGGTTGCATTTGTTTATTTTTGATGTCATCATTTTGTTTCCTTTGAGTTGAAGTTTCATTTTCATTTTCTTCGTTTTCTTCTTGTTTATCAGCTATTGGAGATTCTTTTTGAAGTACCTTACTAGACCTTAAATCGATATTTTGCAAAGCTAATGTGGGATATGATGGTCCCTCATCTACATTATAAGCTGGTCTCTCTGCTCTGCTATTTGGATTTGCTGCAGGTTGAGAAGGAATTTGAGTAGGTCTAGGAGGTTGTTGGTTAGATGGAAGTTGTAATTGTGGTGGATTTATTGGTGGAGGAGCAGGCAATGCTTGTTGAATGGCTTGGGGTTGATAAACAACTTGCTGCTGAGGATATTGCTGATATGTTTGAGGATATTGCGAATATGGCTGATGATACTGTTGATATGGCTGCGAATATGGTTGGTATGGTTGAGGATATGGTTGATATTGTTGAGAGTATTGTTGAGATGGTCTCCATTGTTGTTGTGGGTAAGTTTGGTGCTGCCATGGCATGGGTACATTCCACGAATTCTAAGCATACATCTGATCTTGTGCAGGAAATTGCAAATTCTGGTTTGGAAACATACCTTGAGGTGGAGGTCTTGGTTGTCATGGTCTCTTTGCGCCCACGAAATACACATTCTCCATATCTGTGTTATCTGCCACATTACAATTATGCAAAATCTTGACTTTAGAGCAATGAAATATATCATGATTTTCAGTACAAAAGGCACAAACTTGAATGTTTTCTAATGGGCAGTCTTTTAAGGCATGTTTCTTCCGACATTTTGGACAAAAGACAACCATTATTTGATCTTCCTCTTCTTGTCTTTTCTTGGCTTTGAGAGTGTCAATTTGAGTTCCTAAGGTACTAATAGATCTGTTTTGAATTCTTCTAACAAATTTCCTATTTCAGCTCTTGTGACACTTGCTGAAGCAGATTTTGTGGCTTTGGATGATATGGCTCTTTTTCCAATTTTGGCTTTGCTCCTAGAATACTTTTCACATAAATCAACAATTTCTTCGAAAGGTAAGGTGGAAATATCACCTTTGCCCATCAAATTAAGATCATCTAAGTATTCCTCTCGAATGCCCTTCAAAAATATTGTTCGAATCAGATCAAGAGTCATGGATCGATGTTTTGATTTTTGTAAATTGTAAGAAAATCATTCCAAGTACTCCTCTAAATTTTCATCCTCTTGTTGATTCATCCTAAAGATATCATCTTTAGGATCTTTCGATCTACAATAAGGTTGGTATTTCTTTAGGAATATTCTTCTCATGCCATCCCAATCAGTTATTGCATGTTCACCAAGTCCCATGAACCATCTTAGTGCTGATGCTTTTAACGTTGTTGGGAAGAGTCTAAGCCTATGGGCATCATCTGTGTAACCATATGTTCAACATACAATGTCAAACTCAAACAAGAATGAATCTGGATCTTCTGAAGCCATGCCATAAAAGTTTGGTAACACAGAAGGAGGTATGTTTTTCATTTTTATTTCCTCATCATGATTGTCTCCTGGTTCTTGAATAGGAAATTTAAAGGTTGACTCTTCCTCCTCTCTTTGATCTTGTTGTTTTTCAGGAGTGGGTCTTCTTGCTGATCCTCCTCCTTCCTCAGCCATTATGATAGATTCCTCTGGTGATTTAATTTCTTGTCCAGTGTTACTTGATCCAAAGAGAAGTTATTCTAGAGATTGTTGAGTTATTTTACTACTTTCTCTTTTTGTAGAGGATTCAGGGAGATGTTTCTTTTGTGATTCGTGTGCCAATAGGATTTGTCTCTCAATAAGTGTAAGTCTTTGCCATGATTTGTGTTTATCCTCTAATTTTTGTATGGTGACTTTCTCAGCTGGTGTTGTGTGTTCAAGTTTTCCTAAAGGGTCTGCTCCTGGTGGTAGGTTAGTTTTTGGATGGGGGGTTTTTTTGAATCTACCTTTATTATCTCTAGATCTAGGCATAAGCAAACATGACTTCTAAAATGACGAATTAAAATCAAATCTATGTATTTTTTTTTGTTTTGTTTTGTTTTGTTTTTTTTTTTTAAATCCTCTAACTGCGCCTCGCCGGCAACGACGCCAAAATGTAGTGGCCAATCTAGGGTGCTAGATTAGACTAAATTTAATGTCAACCAAGGTAGGTAAACTTAGAGGCACCTGTCTAAATTCTATAGACCTAAAAGGATATCATCTACCTAACTAAGTGTCTACTGTGACAGGCTACAACACTCCTTTACAAGAGATTGAAATATGTTTCCTTTCACACTTTAACACTCAGATCATCTAACTTAATTAACTGTTCTAAAGAAACAACATGTTACTAGTCTGAGTTTTCAACCCTCTTACAAGGATATCATTCACAAAATCTCTTTCCAGTTGACACACTAAGCATTCATGAAAACCAAAAACTCTTTTAAGCACACTAAAACTCAAATGCATGAAAACAGAGTTCACATAGATACTTTCAAATTCAATGGTCGATTAAATCTTTTACAAGATCTTGTTCAATAATCTAGCAATCGAATTTTCAAGCTATCACCATGAATCATACAATAATACTTGTAAGAACTTCTAATGGAATCAATAAAATCATAGGCAAGAAAATAACATCAAACGCTATTCAACACTATTCAGATTTGAAAACGCTATGGAAATGAAAATTAAAGTATACCAATCTCCACGTAGGGCCCGTCCACACTTCAATGGCACGCTTAGGAAACTTCAGATGATGAAAATGTTAACGCATAAGCATTGTAATGGGGAAACAATGCCTGTAATTAAGTTCTGGAAATCAAATTACATGCAAGAACAGAGTTCTGGAAACAATACATAAGAACAACGTTCTGGAAAAATACAATACACAGTCTTTTTAATCTGCTTGTCTACTATCCTTTGTTCACTAACTTTCCTTCCAGTCTATAATCGAATGTACATACATTATCGTGCAGATGTTTCTGCTTTTACAATCAAAAAGGCAATTTTTGTTTTTTTTTCTAATCTTAACTGATTTCCAAAACAAAACGAAATCAGTTTAAGTAACTTTGGCTTTTTGCTGCTTTTGTGACCAAAAAGGCTGGTTTTGACCAGCATTGACCATGTATCCAGGAGCTCCAGATTTGCTGTTGAATAGATCTTTCACCATGTATGTACATCCTAGATCACGTTCCTATCCTCTGTTTTGATTTTCTTGCCATGCCACGTGTCGAAACATAAACCAACTACAGGAAGTCATGACATCCCGTAATTTTGTTGAAAATTTCTAATTTTTAACATAAAAATTCACAAATTAAATTTAATGTAAAATAACAACTATAATGCTTTGATTAATCAATTTCAATGGACTATGAGGGGTTTATGGGAGAAAATGATGGACAAATGATGGATTTCTAGAAGAAAAGGATGGCAATGAAATGGTACCAACATCAACCGATAATAATGCACCACTTGTCTGCCAATATGATCACCAAAACTGATAGATTTCGACAACTTAATTGTCGCCAAAGTTAGCCTGGTCTAGGCTCAATTGGCTAGTCGCAAGGTGCCATGTGGTGCCCAGTGATTGGGACATGTGGTGCTGATGCACCGAAACTCCTGTGCCCAATCAGCTTAGATTACAATCGATTCAAATAGAAAAACTTTGTTCCTTTTAGAATGCGGAATGTCAAAATGGAAAACCCTGTTTCCATTAAAATGGAGAACTGAATTCTTTCATTTGTTATATAGGGCGCAGCCCATCTGATTCTTTTTCCTAACGCATAACAACCACATTTCTGTTTGAAACCAACAAAAACATTTATTTTTCCATATCTGTGTTGCATTTGTTGCAATTAACAAACATCGACCTTTATCCCAACGCAAAAAAAAATAAAAATGTGACACTTGTTAATTCAAACAAAAACAGAGGACGTTGAACTTCCACCTATGCTATATTATTACCATTACCAAAAGATTACAGATTCATTCATTTATTGCATCCACCGATACAATGCGTTCTATATCCCAGCACATCGAAGCTTAACCTACGCAAATAGATCACAACCAAAAACAAAAAGCCATCAAACGAAACATCTGTTCCTATCTTTGTGACAACGCAGGTCACCAATTTTTTTTACATGCTACCTGAATAAACAACAAAAAGAAAAAAAACGCCGATCCCATCATCTTTCTTCTTTCTTTTTGGCATATCAAGACCTTGACATACAAAAATCACGCTATCGCCCCAGATTCTAAGCCGATTCCTTTCAATCAATCCGTCCTCCGCCATATCTCAGTTAGATTTTAATGCAGGTTCAGTGATTGCCCATATTCCGGTCCAATGCAACTACATTTGACACAATCGACGGTCAGAACACCTGTTTATAACACGTTGCCGGATTTCAAGCGCTCTTGAATCAAGATCTCCCAGAAGAAACCAACGTTGATCCGCTCCAAGAATCTTCAGTTTGCCATTTATTTCCCTAATTACTCTAACAACAGATAAGGTGATCACCATAAATTTATTCCAACAGAAGATGCGCCTAACAAATCAACACCAAATGGAAAGATTTTTAACTATTACAACAATAACTAACTTTAAACTCGACTCTCTATCAACAGCAAATGAAATACGATTTTTTTCAAGCCACAACATGTGGGCAATTTCCCACATTGCTGGTCCGTCCCGATGCTCCTACATCAGACTCCCGGAGAAGAAAAGATTGGTTCTTTAAACTTTCAAGATTTATGCCATATTTCTGCAATTCAGTTGCTGTCATCCAACTGGAATCTTCCATTGGCTGCTCTTTCCACTTGACAAGATACTGAAAATATGTTTGCCCTCGAGTTTTCTTGAACACTTTTTGATCTAAGATAGCTTCCACTTCCTTCTTGGATGTTTTTGGTACCTGTTCTTCCCAATCCATAGTTTGAAATTCATCACCTGTAGCTTCAGTCTGCAACTCTGTTTCTGTCTTCTTGAATGGATACAAGTCTGCAATATTAAAAATGGGGGATATTCCCATCACTTCCGGCAACTCAATTTCATATGCATTGGCTGAAAATTTCCTTTTGATTTTACAGTGTCCTATTTTTTTCAGTTTCAGCTTATTATAAGTCTTTGTAGGAAATCTCTCTTTCCTCAAATATGCCATGACCAAATCTCCTACCTGAAAGTCTTTTTCTCTCCTCCTCAAATCTGCACTCTGTTTGTATCTCTTGCTGCTGTCCTGTAGTTTGCCTTTGACCTCTTCCTGTAGCTTTTGCATTTGTTCAGCAAACTCTTCAGCACTCGCACTTCTAGCTTCCTGTTTCCCCAAGTCTCTCAGCTCATATACTCCTCTCGGGTGCATTCCGAAGACAATCTGAAATGGACTCATTCCAGTGCTTCGGTTTGGTGTGTCGTTGTAAGCAAATTCAGCTTGCGCTAATGCCAAATCCCACTGTTTGGGATTTTGATGTACCAAACTTCTTAATATATTCCCCAAACTTCTGTTTACAACTTCAGTTTGACCATCCATTTGAGGATGGTAAGCTGAACTAAAACTGAGCTTAGTTCCCAGTTTCTTCCAAAGTGTCCTCCAGAAATGCCCTACAAATTTAGTGTCTTGGTCTGATACAATACTTACAGGTAAACCATGCAATCTTACAATCTCTGAAAAGAACAAA
>APFE031661936.1:182632-192980 GCA_000404065.3 Pinus taeda | reverse complement strand
TGTTGAGATGGTCTCCATTGTTGCTGTGGGTTGTTTTGGGGCTGCCATGGCATTGGTACATTCCATGAATTTTGCACATACATCTGATCATTCATAGGAAATTGCAAGTTTTGATTTGGGAACATACCTTGAGGGGTTGGCCTTGGCTGCCATGGTCTTTTTGCGCCCATGTAATACATGTGTTCCATCTCTGCATTAGCTGCCATGTTATAGTTCTGCAAAACCTTAACCTTAGGACAATTAAATATATCATGATGTTCAGTACAAAAAGCACAAACTTGAATACTATCTAGTGGACAGTCCTTTAATGCATGTTTCTTCCAGAAATTGGGGCAGAAAATAGACATTACCTGATCCTCAGCTTCTTGTTTCTTTTTGGCTTTCAAAGTGTCAATTTGGTTCCCTATTGTGCTTAATAAATCTGTCCTGAATTCTTCTAACAGGTTGCCTATCTCAGCTCTTGTGACACTTGTTGAATTGGACTTAGTGGCCTTGGATGACAAGGTTCTTTTTCCCATTTTAGCTTTACTCCTTGAATACTTTTCGCATAGATCAGCGATTTCTTCAAAGGGTAAAACAGAGATGTCACCTTTACCCATTAAATTGAGGTCATCCATGTATTCTTCTCGGATACCTTTCAAGAATATTGTGCAGGTCAGTTCAAGAGGCATAGTTCGGTGTTTAGATTTTTGTAAGTTATAGATAAACCGTTCCAAGTATTCCTATAAGGTTTCATCCTCTTGTTGGCTCATTCTAAAGATGTCATCTTTAGAGTCTTTGGATCTGCAATAAGGTTGATATTTCCTAGAAATACTTTTCTCATACCATCCCAATCTGTGATAGTATGCTCACCAAGCCCCATGAACCATCTCAAGGCTGATGCTTTTAGTGTGGCTAGAGAAAGTCTGAGCCTATGGGCATCATCAGTATAGCCATATGTCCAACATACAATGGAAAATTCGAACAAGAATGAGTCCGGATCTTCTGAAGCCATACCATAGAAATTAGGTAGCACTGATGGTGGTATATTGTTCATTTTGATCTCATCATCTTCCTGTGGTTCTTGTATGGGAAAAGGAAAAGTGGACTCTTCCTCATCTCTGTGTCTTTGATGTGGTGCTGACCCATCTCCTTCCTCAGCCATCTTAGTAGATTTATCAGAGTCACTTCCTTCAAAGAGGAGATTAAGATAAGAGTGTTCAGTCTCTGGAGAGTGTTTAATCTCTGGAGTGTATTGAATCACTGCACTACTTTCTCCTTGTGTGGCAGACCTAGGAAAGTCCCTCTTCTGAGATTTATGTATATATAAGGTTTGCCTTTCAACGAGCGTAAGTCTCTGTCCTGATTTTTGTTTATCCTCTAAGGCTTGAATGAATTTTTCCTCAGCTGGTGTTGAATGCTTTACAGAATCTGCTCCTGATGATGATGGGTTAGTTTGTGAAGGGTGGGGGGTTCGTCTGAATCTACCCTGATTGTCTCTAAACCTAGGCATAAATGAGCATGATTTTAACTAAATTTTTGTTGATTTTTTTTCTATTAAACTGTCAATCCTTTAAGTACGCCTCCCCGGCAATGGCGCCAAAATGTAGTGTCCTATCTAGGGGGGCTAGATCGGTCTAAATTAATTTTCAACCAGGGTGCGTTTACTTAGAGGCGTGTGCCTAAAATATATAAGCATAAAGGATCTACTCTAAATCTATGAATCCTAAGTTACAGTGCTGGGATTAAGTCTATTGTTAAACTAACTAAGCATTAAATCATGTGCTATTAACAACTAAAATGCAATTCCTATCATGCTGTATATGACTATCTTGAAAGGCTCGGTCCCCTTACAGAGACATCAACATGCAACCCTTGTTCAATATCATTCAGCAATCAAGAATACTTAAAGAAGGCATGTAAAAGCAAATTCATAACCATTATCTGTATCAGTGTTTTATACACAACTCTGAGATCAAATCCTTTACGGGATGCAATTCATAATCCAAGAGAGGGTTATGCAACACATGTACAGACATTGAGTTAACGCATTCATCACTGCAATCAAATCTTCAAACATATATATAATTCGCATGCGTTTCATTCAATTGAATTGACTGTAAATGAAATCAAAACTAAAATATGAATGTAATGCAAATATAAACAAAATATAAACATAAATGAAATATAAACACAAACGAAATGTATGATCGGTCTACCACATACGCAGGGCCCGTCCGCGTCTTTGGCACACCGATAATTACACCATGATCACGATATTAAATCAAGTATGCAATGTATTAAATTGAAAACCAGAGGTTCTGTTCAAACGTAACTGTAATATCAAATGATGGTATGAGTATGTAAACGATCATAGGTCTCGGCCTTGTCTTTTAATTACATCGTTACATCCCTTGAAAAATGGATGCTTATCCATAGCAGCTGTTGCTGCTTTTGGTAAATCAAAACACGGATATATTCCTAATTGTCTTATGCATAAAATCAAAAATCAAAATAGGAAACAACTTAAAATCCGAATGGACAAAAACTGAATGTTGTTGCTGCCTTTTGTGCCGACATGCTAGGGTTGACTAAGCGTTGACCGTGCAGATAGGAGGAATGTTTCTAATGCAGAATAGGTGCTTGTCCATGTTTGGACATTCCTCTTTTCGTCCATGCCTTCCGCTCCTACCTAGCTGCCATGCCACATGTCACATAATAAACCATTTACAGGTTGTTAAGACTTCCTGTAGTGATTTAGGCCTAAAATCCTAATTTGTCAACACAAAACCTCTAAATCAATTAATATGCATGCCAACAACTATAAACTATTAAATTAATTAAATTCTAAGGCATTTGAGGGATGGATGATGAGAAAAAGGTAGGAAATGGTCATGTTTTGGAATGGGAAAAAAGGGTCTTAGAATAGTACCAACAAGTCTTATCACTCAATCTCCACCGTCGATCTTACCTTTAATCAGACGGTTGATGTCCTTTCCGATCAACAGAGTTGCTCTATGATTTTTCACCGTAGATCAAAACCCATTTGGTCCGATGGTCTGTAATGATGTTGCATTTGAAATTTGCACGACGTTTAATCGCCTCACGGAGCCAATACGAATTATAAGTCCTTGGTCTATAAAACTTCGGTCTGTTCAAAGATTACCGTCCGATTATCTTTATGGCTGATATCCATTGGATGACGAATCAATCACATGCTACGGTTTGCGGCCCTTCAATTAGCACACGGATTAACAAGCTCTCAAACCCTATAGTTGACTATGACATCAACATCTGAATTTTGTGATCGATGGTTAAGAACAACTGCGGGACTTCAACTGAGATCAAGGCATTCCGTACTCTCTACCCCCGCTGCGGTTTCTAATCACCACTTTACTTTGTTTTTACGCCATTCTTCAATGTTCTTCCATGGTTCCGGAATACTTCAAGGTTCATGGTTCTTTCACTGTTCTGCCGCGCGACTCCTCCTGAGCTTAATTTTGCATACTCTTAACACAGTCGCACCTGAATCTTGACTGTGGTCCTTCAAATGGCTTCAAGCAATCCATTATGATCCTCCATATCATTCTTTTCCCCT
Source organism: Pinus taeda (assembly GCA_000404065.3). NCBI lineage: Eukaryota > Viridiplantae > Streptophyta > Pinopsida > Pinales > Pinaceae > Pinus > Pinus taeda. The sequence goes on along the minus strand of APFE031661936.1, from coordinate 189,403 downwards.
GTATTCTGCCCGTATCCACCTACAACCTCTGTTACATAGGACTACCCTCTAGTTCACACACAGACTACAATTAAATTATTCCATACACACGCATAAACTCAGAATCGAGTTGTCTATATTAATAAACATGTATTTACATAAGAAATCTTCCCTTGGTTTGATCTTTGGTATCAATGGCCCTTGTTCATGCCCGTAGGCTTACGATCTGATTGATTGACTTCTCTAACTACCTCTTTCCCTACTCACTGACTGCCTTTTAGGCTTACCTTTATACAAAAGGTTCTATTGAACTAATTCTAGTTCAGATCCTAAATCTGCTAAACTAACTCCTGAATATCCTCTAAGTCCACTTTTGACTCCTACTTATCCCTAAGAATCCTCTCTAGCTCCTCGAATCATGAAACCACTTTCTAGTCCAAGACTTACAATTGATTTCTAACTCTCTCATCATCATTAATCAACCATGTTCTCCTACATTCGAGAGTGTTTACAAATATCCTCACACTTATCTAATTAATTTCTACTTTAGCCACTCAAAACATTAATAATTACATACATAGGAATCCAACTTCCTTGAAAACACAAGACCCCCTAAGTCAACTAAAACATAATGAAATTGTTGAGCTGTATGCTCCTGCATCACCATCCCACAATTTAAGCACCCTTTGTGAGGGAAATATAAGTTGTTTTTGTTACTTAGTAAATTAAGTTAGTAGTATGATTCAAGTGAATGGAAAAACTTCATGGTTTATAGATATATTAAATGTTGAAAAAACCACAATGTAATTAAACTCAACATAGACTTAAACATATTCAATTGTTTAAATTGAATTCAATAAATATTCGATTCAAGATGTATCAAGTTTTCTTTTTATATTAAAAACATGTTAATTGAAATACACAAACTTAACAACGATGAACATTTATAAAAAATCTTTTAATAATAATCAGAGGGCATAGTGGAGTGTAAATTACTAAGTGAATATAGAATATAAAGAGAATAATTATAGTTCATTCAATGCATAATATAATGAGTTTTCAAAAAGGTAAATGAATATTCTTTACAAATTCTACATTTACATGGTGTAGAGAACTATAATCAAATGCAAAGTTAATGATTAACTCTTTGCTTTAGCACCTAATGGAGAATTAATAAAACTAGCCTAGATCCATCTTACATTCAGATCTATTAAGCATCGAGAGTCATTAAGTCCAGAGTTAAAATGGATCTAAGCTAGTACTCTTGCATTCCATAATGGATTTCCTCAAGCCTTTAAATAGGCTTCATCATAACAAATACCATAGGCAAAACCATGGGTTATCAAAACCTGGAGCCCAAAATCCGCCAATGCTAAATCATTAATTTTATTTTATTTGACCAAGTCAAAATGTTTATGTTTACATTACAACATATCTTCCATACTGGCCTAGAGAGTGCCTCTTGGTGCAATTACAGTCAGGGATACCATACTTGGCGCTCCATTTCCCACACTATTATAATGATGTTAATGTATTTCATTTGTGCTTACAAGCAATGTATCGGCTAAGTCTAAGCAATGAACTTAGTAACTATAATACTTTCATACATGGAGAAGAAAGCATAGGCATCATCCAATGATTTGAGACTGCTTTATTGGGAAATGTCAAAGTCATTGGAATTTAAAAGTTATGGCCTATGAATATGATTTTACTTTAAAAAAACTTATACTAATTTTTGTTTTCAACTAAGAGATGCTATAATTTTTTTCTTTAATAACTAAAATTATCCTATAAATTATTATGGGGGAATTAAATTATCCCAAGGGGTGTCCAAGCTTGACTGACTCGTACAATCTTGGCGATAACATCTTACTAATGGGAAGATCGTTTTTCTGTCCAACAATAGGGTTGGCCCCGACTTAGGCTCAACCTAGTTCGAAAAAAAATCTTTAAAAAATAAAAGATAAATTATATGCATTATAATTTATATTCCAATAAATAAAAAATAATTTTATTTAAGAGAAATGAATATTTTCATACAAAATTCACTATAAAATATTGTTAATCTTATGAAATTGGAGTTACAAGCTTGATGATATTTACCAAATTGGTTTATATTTAGATATATATGATTGGTCACACTATTACGAAAACTAACATAGTATACAAATACTCTATTATTATTTATCACACTAGAATAAGAACTTGTATTATTTGAAAACTAAGGATCTCATCTTAAATTGACTTAAACATCAATGCATGGAGCATCACATGGCCCTCATGTTATAACTATGTGACACAATTTTCATCACTACAACCAAGACATAGCACGTGGCCAACATCCTCTACCCAAAGCTGTTAACAATGTATTGCATGTCACTACTTCTTCTTCAGGCTTAATGTTGTTGATCTACTTAACCAAAACTTTGATATCTATCCTTCATGTGAGCTACCTCAAGGAAAAGACACATTGGGGATGAATTAAAGGTCGCACTCGTGGTAAGTGACAAAATGTAGATTTGTTTTACCCCCATTGATCAATCACATATGCAAATTTCCTCTTCTGATTTGAGTCCCAACACTTCCCTAGATTGGATGGATATTTATATTGCAGATGTCTTGACGATTTCAAGCCAAACATTTCTTTAGCATCATCAATAAGAAACGAGGCTGATTTTGGACCAAGGAGGGATGCATATGGATGTTTGAAATATTATCGTCCTAAATTTTCAAAGATAGGGGGAAACTACATATGTCCAAGATAAATATTTGAAAATGAAGATTGTTGGAAATATTGTTTTTGGGCTTTTCATGCCCAATTTGGATACCCTATCTTTGAAGGAATTTTTAGTCAAAATTATTAGATCAAATTACAACAGGATATATCATTTGAAATCTCATTCTGAAACCTTTCCAACGATATATGACACACCTTCTGACTCCATAGGAATGAGGAGATATGAAGGATTTTGTCAGGATGGCCCAACCAAAGTACAAGTAGTCCAACCCATCCCTTTTTATAAGTTGGCCCCGTAATTGAACATAGAAATAGTATAAATAAAGGATAGATGAATTCATATTACGTGTATTCAAGCAAGAAGATATCTGAGGTGCACAAGAGGAGCTAAGGAATATTTTTGGGGTGATTCTTGGAGTTTAAAGGTGGAAGCAAAAATGTGATGTATGGGGTGAACGAGCCATCTTGTCATTTTTCTCTATAAGTTTTATTCTGCGATATTTTAGACCATGAAACTTGGAGGAGATAGAAATAATATCTTCGTCTACACGTGGTTAAAATTTTAGACCTTGTACTGCTATAATTTCAGAGATATGCTCTGAGGAATTTAAGCTTACTGAATGATCCTTAAATTTGCTTCAAACAAGTCAACTTGGAATTTTCGCTATATATTTTCCTCTAGGATGTTTCAAACCATGAAACTTGGAGATACAGATATAAGATCATAATGTATCCATGGTTCAAATTCAAATGTTGGTTCATTATAATTTTGGAGACATGCTCTGAGGAAGTTAGGCTTCCTGAATGCTCTTGAAATATGCTTCAAACAGGTCTGCTTGGCATTTTCACTGTAACATTTATTTTTGGACATTTTGGACCATGAATCTTGGAGGATAAAGATATAAGATATTCCTACACTTGTGGTTATAATTTCAAACCTTGGTTCACTATAAATTTGGAGATATGCTGTGAGAAAGTTAAGCTTCTTGAATGTTCTTGAAATTTGCTTCAAACAGGTCAACTTAGTATTTTCGATGTAAATTTATTTTTGTGATGTTTTAATTTGTAAAATTCAGACAAGACTGAGAAGTGACCTTAAGGTACTTGTGATGGAAATTTCAAATCTTGTTTTGATATAATTTTGGAGATATGATTTGAGGAAGTTAGTCTTCTTGAATGCTCCTAAAATATTCTTCAAATAGGTCAACTTGGAATTTTTATTGTAACTTTGTTTTTGTGATGTTTCAAACTATGAAATATAGGGGAGACAAGTAAGAGATATCAAGGTACATATAGTAGAAATTTTATACCTTATTTTGTTATAATTTCATAGATATGATATGAGGAAATTACTGTTCTTGAATGCTCCCAAAACATACTTCAAATAGGTCAACTTAGCATTTTTGCTATAACTTTCCTTCTGAGATGTTTTAGACTGTGAAATCTAGAGGAGACAGAGAAGAGATTTCTATGTACTTATGGTAGAAATTTTAAAACCAAATTTCAAAATTGAATATGCCATGTTTTGCAAGTTCATTCTTGAGAAGAATTCAAAAGCAACAAATTTGGGAGAAGTTGACTTGGTGAAGGAAGAAGTAACAAGTAAACTTGGTCAAGGTAGAAGCAACCAACAAACCTAGTGAAGGAAGAAGCAACACACAAACTTGGTGAAAGTAGAGGCAAGTAAAAAACATTGTCAAAAAACAAGTAGACTTGATGACGTATGCGGGTGCCTATGAATGTTTGTAGTTGTCGGGATTGGTGTCCCCTATAGGTTGATGCCTACAAATATTGCAATAGATGGGTTTGGTGTTTCATATAGGTTAATGCCTACAAATATTGCAATAGATGGGATTGGGGTCTCTTGCAGGTTGGTGCCTACAAAGCAACAAGGGGGATTGGTGTCTCTTATAGGTTGGTGCCTATAAATCTTGTGACAGAGGGGATTAATCTCCCCCCTGTAGGTTGGTGCCTACAAAGTAGGAAAGAGGATTGGTGTCTTTTGTAGGTTGGTTCCTACAAAGAAGCAAAGGGGATTGGTGTCATGTAGCTTGGTGCCTATAAAAGAAAAGAGGGGATTGGTATCTCTTATAGGTCGATGGCTATAAGATCTTTCATATAAAGAAGTTTTGTAGTTTTATCCTGCAAGGGTTTCCACACATATCTTGTGTTAATTGATCAATTTATGATATTGATGTTTTATGATACTCAAATGTTTAAATAAGTAATTTTTTTCACTATATTGATTCACCCCCCTTCTCAGTATAATTGTGTAGGTATCATAACAAGTTCCTTGAAAAACACTCTAACCGCTAGAAGGTAAATCTTAGAGGGACAAATGGCTAGCATGGATAGTTCCTTCTCAAAAAGCGTCTCATTCTTTGATGGAACACATTCTGGAAGATAATGTTGAGGGCATATCTAATGTATTTTGGTGTTGATTCATGGCTTTCTATGGTATATGGCTATAAAGTTCTAGCAATTCCTCCAACATATGCAAATGATAAAAATGATTTTGTAAATAATGCCAAAGCAATGAATGCCATCTTAAGCGGTCTTGTTGATTCAAAAATTTTCAAGGTAATGTAGTGTAACTTTGCTAAAGAAATTTGGAACAAGATTTAAGGCAGTTATGAATGAGATAAAAATGTAAAGAGGGCTAAGCTTCAAACGCATAGATTGCAATTTGAAAGTTTAATGAAGAAGAAGAAATCACAACCTTTTTCATTCACGTAGATGAAGTTATGAATACTATTAGAGGATTTGGTGAAATGATTGATGAAACGTTAATTGTTCATAAAGTTTTAAGATCTCTTCCATTGAGATTTAATGCAAAGGTATTTTCCATTGAAGAAATGAAAGATCTAACAATATGAATATGGATGAATTACACGTAATTCTCGCTGCATATGAGATGAGAACATGAAAGGAGAAGTCAAGACTAAAGGAAGTAGCCTTCAAAGTATCAAAGAAGACAAAAGGACACAAGGACCATGATCAATTTAGCTCTCAATGAGATGAAAAAGATGCTCAATTTGTGAGGAAGTTGAAAAGAGGATCTAGAAAATATAAAGATAAGCTACCATTTAAATGTGGTAGAATAGGTCATTATGCTTGTAAATGTCCACATGCAAAAATGGAAGATAATAATGATGAATAAGAATATAAAGATTGAAACAGATTTCATAAATATAGAAATAGAAGCAAATTTCATGAAAATAAGAAGGGAATACATTTCAAGAAGAGAAGCCTCCATTCTAAGGAAGATGGTAGCTCACCAGAAGAAAATGATGAATATGCATATGATGAAGACCAAGAAGAATTTCTTCATGGCCATGAAGACTCAATGAATTGATAAGGAGATATCGGGTTATGAGGAAGAAGTGAAAAAAATTAAAGCGTGTGATAGTTCCAACAATGTATTAGATGTAGAAGTGAAATATATCTCAAGAAGAACTAGCAAAGGCAAAGGTAATCATCTATCCCATTGTAATTGTAGAAGAAGAGGTCATATTGCATCTATATGTTCACATGTAATTTTGGAAAATAGTAATGATAAAGAAGAAAACAAAGATAAGAGAAAATCTTATGATTGTGAAAATGAAAGATGTGGCTCATTAGAATAAAGTAATGGATATGCATTTGATAATAAAATTCATATTTATGACCATGGAGGCTCTATACCCTAATCAAGAGAAATCAGATTTAGAGGAGGAAGATGTTGAAGATCTTAAGGGAGAACTTATATGTGCATTAGAAGAAATAGAAAGACTCGATAAAAAGTAGAAGGAGATGTTGCAGAAATATGAGAAAGAAAATAACCGTGATCTTAATAAATCAACAATCTCTCTCATAAAGTTCCAAATAAAAGAGGCAAAGAAAATAGAAGAAATATATATTTATATATATACATAACCACATGGTGAATCGGTAACTTCCAGTCCTAACACAGGAATTTAATACTCTTCTTGTGCAATTACAAAGTATAGAAGTAAAAATTCAATCCGAGGACAAAGCTATTACTTTATTGTGCTCGTTGCCCAAGTCATGGGATC
>APFE031661936.1:162446-182581 GCA_000404065.3 Pinus taeda | reverse complement strand
TTTATTGTGCTCGTTGCCCAAGTCATGGGATCATTTTGTTACTTCTATAAGTCTTAGTTCATCAGAAACTATTGAGTTTGATGATATAGTTGCATCCTTATTATCAGAAGAAACAAGGAGGAGGTCGCATTCCGAAACCTCTACATCAGAAGCTATGATGGTTAGAGGTCGTTCGAAAGAAAGATGCCCCAAGAAGCCGAGCGACTCACGTTCAAAGTCAAAAGGGAAGAAGAGTAAGCTAAAGTGTTGGTTTTGTGGCAAATCAGGGCATTTAAAGAAGGACTGCTGGAAGCAACAACATCAAACTTCAAAAGCAGATTCTTCGACAGAGAAGAAGGAGGAAAATACGACAGATACAGGTTCTGCATCTGGTTCAGGAATGAGTGATGAAGTATTATCAGTTAATGTGTCAAATCATGATCAACATTGGTTGTTAGATTCTGGTGCATCAAACCACATGTGTATCCATAAAAAATGGTTTAAGACATATAAATCAATTAATGATGGAGTTGTGTACATGGGTAATGATGTAACATGTAATATTGTGGGGATTGGGAGCATACAACTACAAATGTTTGATGGGACAACTAGAATATTAACTGATGTGAGGCATGTACCAGATTTAAGGAAAATTTTGATTTCATTAGGAGCACTTGATTCAAATGGATATAAAACTGTAATTCAAGGTGGAGTAATGAAAATTTACAAAGGTATTTTACTAGTTATGAAAGCTAAGAAGGTAGGAAATCTATTTCAGTTAGAAGGGAGTACAGGGTCAGATTATGTGTCTACGGTGTCTAAACATGACAGTAGTTCCATTCACTTATGGCATCAAATATTGGGGCATATGAGTGAAAGAGGGTTAAAAATTTTGGCTGATCACAAGTTACTTCCAAATCTAAAGTCTGGAAAGTTAGATTTCTGTAACCATTGTCTGTTTGGAAACAAAGTAAACAAAAGTTTAAAACAGGCAAACATACTAGTAAAGGCATACTTGATTATATCCATTCAGATGTTTGGGGACCAGCCCCTACAACCTCATATGGTGGTTCGTCTTATTTTTTATCATTCATTGATGACTTTTCTAGGAAGGTTTGGGTCTACATGTTGAAAAGAAAGTCTGATGTGTTTACAGTTTTCAAGCAGTTTAGAGCATTGGTAGAAAACAACACTGGTAGAACAATAAAATGTTTACGAACTGACAATGGTGGTGAGTTTACTTCCAAAGAGTTTGACAGCTATTGCAAGGATGTAGGGATCGAGAGGTATAAGACCACGGTTTATACTCCTCAGCAGAATGGACTTGCTGAACGCATGAACAGGACTCTTCTCGAGAGAGAAAGGAGTATGCTGAGTAACGTCGGTTTGCAAAAGGAGTTGTGGACGGAAGCGGTGGCAACAACTTGTTATGTGATAAACCGATCTCCATCAACGGCGATAGACTGCAAGATTCCACAAGAGGTATGGAAAGGACACCCTTGTGACTATTCTAAACTCAGAGTGTTTGGTTGTGATGCATATGCTCTAGTGCCTAAACATCAGCGAACTAAATTAGATCCAAAGTCTAAAAGGTATATCTTTGTTGAGTATGGTGTTGGAAAAAAAAGATATAGATTCTGGGATCCTACTACCCGCAAAATCATCATCAACAGAGATGTAAAGTTTAATGAATCCTCTCTTACACAGTTAGATGTAGATAGTAGATTGAAACAGGATGATGTATCTGACTTTCAGCACATTCAGTTTGATAGCATTTCTAATGACAGTCATCATGACCATAGTTCAGATACTAGTCATGAACAGGTTTCAGAATCAGAACATGAACAGGGTTCAGGTATAGATCATGAACAGGTCTCAGATACTGATCAGCAAGAAGTTCCTACAGACGGTAGTCAGCCAATCGAAGAAGCACCAGAAACATCCTTAAGGAGGTCGACAAGAATCAAACAGCCACCAAGAAGGTATGATGATTATGTCACTTCAGTCGCATTTACTACTAATGACAATGAACCTCTGTGCTATAAGGAAGCAATAGAAGGTTCAAAAAGTGACAAGTGGAAAGCAACCATGAAGGACGAAATGAAGGCCTTGAGTAAGAACAGCACATGGGATCTGGTGGAGCTTCCGAAAGGCAGGAAAACTATGGGGTGTAAATGGGTCTTCAAGCTGAAACGAGGTGTGAATGATACGGAAGACAGGTACAAAGCGCGACTGGTTGCAAAAGGGTTTTCTCAGAAAGCCGGTATTGACTTCATGAGATTTTTTCACCAGTGGTTAAAATTGTTTCAATTAGAATTGTGTTAGCATTAGTGGCTTTGCTTGATTTAGAGTTGCAGCAGTTAGATGTTAAGACTGCATTTCTACATGGTGATTTAGATGAGGAAATATATATGGAACAACCGGAAGGGTTTTTTCAGCATCGCAATGAGAAATTTGTCTGCAGGCTCAAGAAGTCATTATATGGCCTGAAGCAGTCGCCTCGGCAGTGGTATAAGAAGTTTGATTCTTTCATGTTGAATCAGAAATATGTTAGAAGTGAATATGATCATTGTGTATATTTCAAACAGTTGAATAATGGCATATTCATTATCTTGGTATTGTATGTTGACGATATGCTTTTATCAAGCAAAAGCATAGAAGAAATCAACAGGTTGAAGGCTCAGATGGCAAGGACATTTAATATGAAAGATCTAGGAGCAGCAAGACAGATTTTGGGCATGGAGATTTTCAGAGACAGGAGCAATGGTAAGCTATGCTATCACAACAAAAGTATATTGAGAAAATACTTTTGAGGTTTGGTATGGATAATGTGAAGCCTGTTTTAGTCCCTTTAGCTTCCCATTTTAAGCTTTCTTCAAGTTTATGTCCTAATACAAATGAAGAAAAGGATTATATGTCTCGAATTCGATATGCCAATGTAGTAGGGTGTTTAATGTATGCGATGGTTTGTACTCGACCAGATATTTCACATGCAGTTGGGGTTGTCAACAGGTACATGGAAAATCCGAGTAAAGAACACTGGTCAGCAGTGAAATGGGTGCTTCGGTATTTGAAAGGCACAAGTAGTTATTGTATACTTACAATAAGAGTAGTGAATTTGTTTGCGGATATGTAGATTCCGATTTTGCAAGTGACTTGGATAAGAGAAGGTCAACTTCAGGGTACGTCTTTACTCTTGCAGGTGGAGCTATCAGCTGGATGTCAAAGCTACAGAACATTGTTGCTTTGTCCACTACGGAAGCAGAATACATTGCTGCTTCTCATGCTTGCAAAGAGGCGGTTTGGTTGAAAGGGTTGCTTGGTGAGTTTGGTAGGTTACAGGACAACATCAGGTTACTTTGTGATAGTCAAAGTGCAATACATTTGGCTAAGAATCCGGCCTATCATAGTAAATCAAAGCATATTCCAATTAAGTACCATTTTGTAATACAGGTTATCACTGAAAGGGGAGTCTCTCTTGAAAAGGTGCATACAAAGGAGAACTGTGCAGACATGTTCACGAAACCAGTTTTGTTGGAGAAGCTACGCTGGTGTTTGGCTTCTCTTGGCTTGCAGAAAAGATAAATAATAATAACAGGGCATCAGGCGAATTGTTGTCAAGGTGGAGATTGTTGAGATTTTCTGTTTGAACAAAATAGGAAAAAATCTCAGCTGATGACAACAATAGGGATTCAGTTCCTAGATTAGCTCCAGGTTGTTGGGAGGGAGTTAATGCCTCCTATATTTGATGTGAGGGAGTTATGAGGTTGTTAGATTCTCCATGCTATATAACAGGCAACCATTCGGATGGTTTGCTAAGACAGTGTGAGGATTTATTGATGTAGTCTCCAATTTGATTAATATATTCTTGATGCCTATGTTTGGTGGACGTAGCCCAGATTGGTTGGGTGAACCACGTTAATTCTTTTGTTTATGTGCTTGAACATTTGTGTGTGTTTATTTAATTCTATTGTGCACCTGAACCAACATGTGGGTCATAAATAAAATATCTCAATGTCGATTTTACATAAATTATTTTAATGTCACCTATGCATATATGGTAAAAAAGAAAAATCTATGTATATATTACTTTTTTTTATCAAGTAAGAGTAGGACCTTCTATTAAGCTAGCCAAATATACATAATTTACGCGACGCCGCATACGCTCTGTGAGAGTTCAACAGTTAGCAAGGCAAGCAAAACCGAACCATTCGCCTAAAACCAAGTGAAACCTAAATAGGAAAATCGAGGAGAAACCACCAAACAATTAAGGCACAAGATCATCTGTTAGTGCTGTCATGCACCAAATGAACCTAGAAATCCTTAGAGGACGATTCCATCGAACTAGGGGCCACAAAAGGCTACATAAGACCCACCAAGGGTCCACAAGAGGTCCCACCATAAAACATACTTAAAACTATCAAACTGACTCAACCCAAATTAAAGCATAGCACTCTAATCTTTTTTCAGGTCCATTCAACTAGCACAAATAAATCGCCATCGTTGATTAACTTCCTAAGATCCAACGATCTTCGTGAATATTGGGACGACAATAAGCGCGAGAGTTAACCACCCGATGAGGGTGGTTTTCTCTCCCCTTGCTATGCAATGTGTCGCACAAAGAGTGGAATCAGAGCCAAACTCTAAAAAACCAGAAACCATTCGAACCCGGCCCAATATACCACTTGTGGTTTTGAAATGGTTGTTTCATGGAAAAGACAAACACGTCCTTTCACCACGTGAAGTCCTTCAATTCTGTTTAGCGGGCAGTTGTTTAGCCACTCCTTTCCACTTAGATTCTTTGTCAAACACCAACTAAGCAATATGAAAATGGACACCCCAACCTGTGGTGCTATCCGGGTCAGTCCTTTCGTCATTCAATCAAAGGAACACCAAATTTTGGAAATCTGCCAAACCAAGGAGGGTTAGGTTGTATAGGGTTCTCCATCCTCCCGTCGGTCTTCTGAGTCCCTTCGATCCGTCCTATTAGTCCATAGTTCCATATCCTGGGTTGCCTGACAGAGACAATCCTCCCATAATTTGCCTGGAGGTAACGAATCCCAGGCATACCTAGAATCCCTGTCCCCAATGGTGACACCTTTGTTTGCCAACCGATCTGCTAACACATTACCTTTCCTTTTCACATGAAGAAATCTGACAGTTTTAAGGGTTCGCAGGTGAGAGTAGATGCGTTAAAAAACCTGCAGAAGCTTCCAGTGCTTCAACACTTTATCTGGAGAGGTTCCATTGCATATTTTCTTAGTCGCTCTAATAATCCATTCCAAATTTGCTTCAATTATAACATTGTGTGAATTTGGATCCACCAGGATTTCCAAGCATTGTTCTAATGCCATGAACCATGTTATTAGTGGCCTTCCCCAAGTGGCCATGGAAGATTTTATGTATTTGTCCCTAATCATCTCGTATGGCACCCCCAAAGCCCGCTAATCCTGGGTTGCCCTTAAATGCTCCATCAATATTAACCTTTAAGAAACCATAAGGAGGGGGCTTCTAAATGTTAACCCCTTTATTTAGTAGGCTCACTTCCTTTATTATTCCCGGAGGACTGATGGACTGGAGACCCAAGTGAAGTATAATTCTCTCCTCTTGGGGCAGAGGAGGATCTTACGGGAGGGTCCTCAACAAGCTTCTTATTGTCTCTTTGAGTTGCCTTAGAAATTGATTAAATATGTATTGGGCATGCTTGTTTTGTTTTTGAAGATCCAACTATTGTGCTCTTTCCAAACATTCCAGCTGACAAAGCCTGGAACCAGAATCCAGGCTTTATTAACAATCTCATTCCCTGAGAAGTTCTTCCTCCAGTTCTTCAGAGTGTTGGATATGCTGAGACTATCCCTACCAGTTTGTATAAAAATAGAGGCCACCCAATCCCACACCTTTGAAGTGAAAGGACATAGATTGAGAAGGTGTTCAATCGTCTCCTCATGTGCACCACATAGGTAACATTTTGAAGGACCAATGAAGCCTTTCTTAAGGATACTCTCCCAAGTTAAGATCTTCCTTTGATGCACTAGCCAGATGAACAACTTTATTTTCATCCAATGTGGGCTTTGCCAAAGTTTCTTCCAGACTTGATCAGGATTCACAAAGTTAAAACTTGTGACTTCATTTTTTGCCTCTTTGAGGTTAAAGTTACCTTCGGTGTTCTTTCCCCATCTTAATTGGTCCGGCGAGGAGGAAACTAGAATCCTTATATGTTGTAGATCCTGGGAAAGAGCGTCTGCCTTGGTCTTCAACGGGCTTTCATCATTGTATCCTATATCCTTCCACTTCCTCCACTTTCCATTATTCCATCCCTAGTCCCAAAAATATTTTACCAAAACCATACCTTTGCTATTTGTGTCACTTTTGAGAGTTGCAAGTTCCTCCCTATAAAGGTTGGGTTCCTGTTGCCAGTTGTCTCCCCAAAATCGAGCAAGGTCCCCTGCTCGTATTTCTCAAAAACAATGTTTTTCAACAACACTTTTTTTATCCCAGGCAAGGTTCCAATTGTGGGAGCCTCTGATTTGCCCTGATATTCTAATGTGATCCTTCTCCTGCCAATACTTGGCATACTTTTGTTTCCAAAGCTTAGCCCAGGGGGCATTCAGTTCCTTAATCCATCTCCACCAAAGCTTGGATTCTGAAACTCTGCTGAGGGTCTCAGGATCATGAAGCCCCAAGCCACCAATCCACCGTGGCTCATGGGCTTGTAGAGCTTGTCCCAGGCTACTAAAGCCCACTTCTTTTTCTCTTCCCCTCTTCCCCACAAAAAGTCCCTTTGTCTGCTTCTTATTTGCTGCTTAATACCTTGAGGAGCAAGAAGAGCTAAAAGCATGTACATGGGAATGGCCTACAAGACCGTCTGTGTGAGAACAAGGTGCCCTGCCAAATTTAGTGACCTACTAGTCCATTTTCTTACCTTGTCCTGAAGATTATTTAATATTGGCTCCCACACTTTCTTGCTTAGAGGTTTTTCAGTAAGAGGAATGCCAAGATACTTGGAAGGTAGTTGTTCCCTTTGAAATCCAAGAATTCTGGTAATGTTTCTCTGAATAGCAATATTAGTGTTAAATAAAAAAACTTTGGACTTGTCCAAGCTTACCTCTGTGCCTACTGCCATAGCAAAGTCATTGAAGATGTTTTTGATTGCTCTGGCTTCCCTGACTATGGGTATGCCCTGCAACATTATATCATCCACAAAATGTTGATGAGTGTTTGCCTCTCCATCCATGGTGAGTTTGATACCCTGTATTCGTCCTTCAACATTTTCCATTTTGATCACTCTACCTAGCCCTTCCATCATGAGGACGAAGAGGAACAGTGAGAGTAGATCTCATCGTCTAAGCCCTTTGGAGGGTGTGAAGGTCCTTGATGGAGCTCCATTAAGCAGAATGGAAAAGCTGGTCATGGTAACTAAAGCCATAACCCACCTTATCCAATTTTGGTCAAAGCCATAGGCTTTTAGAATTACTCTTATGTAAGACCAGCTTAGTTTGTCATAGGCTTTTGCTAGGTCCAACTGAATGACCATACCAGCTTCTTTGTTGTTTTTGAGAGAGTGTACCACCTCATGAGCTTAGATGATGTTGTCGAGGATTTGTCTTCCCTCCACAAAGCCTGTCTGCTCCTCTGAGATGAGAGAGGGTAGAAGGGGCTTGAGTCTATTGGCTATTACTTTGGAAATAATTTTATACACCACATTACATAAGGCTATGGGTCGAAAACCATCCAGAGTCATGGAATTTTCCTGCTTTGGGATAAGAGCTATGAAGGATGCATTCATAGCCTTCAGTACTTTTTTGGATCTTCTTGAGTCTTCCATAACCTCAAGGATATCATGTTTGACAGTTTCCCAGCAGCCTTTGAACAAATCTACATTGAATCCATCCGGACCTGGTGCTTTTCCATTCTGCATTTCATTAATCACTTCATTAACCTCCTCTTCCGATGATGGCCTATTAAGATTGTGGTTGTCCTCTCTGGTAACCAGCTGAGGATATACTGAGTGAAATGGTCAATGAACCTAGACCTGTCCTCCAATGGCTCCTTTGCAATATTGCAGAAGTGATGTACAAGGACCGATTCCATATCATTTTGAGATATAATCTCAATACCTTGAGAATATTTGATCTTTGTGATTATGTTGTGAGCCATGTGAGCCATAGTGGATTTATGGAAGAAGTTTGTGTTTCTTTCTCCCTCTCTAAGCCATTGTATCCTTGATTTCTTCCTCCAGAAAATTTCCTCTTGTAAGCATCGATGCTCCCATTCTTCCTGCAAAGAGTCTGTTAGTTTTTGCCGCTCTTTGGTGAAGCCATCTGTAATATTGATCTGATTGATCTCCTGGAGCTTCTGCTCAATTTTTCTTTTGGCTTTGAAGATATCTCCAAATTCTTTTTTGTTCCAAGCTTTAAGATGGGATTTGAGATGTTTAAGTTTCTGTTGGAGCATGAACATTTTTGTGCCCTGAATGTTCAACTCCTCTATCCACCATTTATCAATGTTACTAGCGAATTTAGGGTGTGAGAGCCAGGCATTTTCAAACCTGAAAGGTTTGTTTCTCGGTGTGCCCATAAAAGTGGCTTCTAGCTATACAGGACAGTGATCCGATCCTCCAAAGGGTAGAATGGAGGCTGTCATGGCAGGTCTTGTGAGAAAGAGGTCCTCTGAAATAATAAATCTGTCAAGTTTGAAAGCAACTTGAGAAGCCCCTCCCCTTTTGTTGTTCCAAGTGAAGGTTCCATTAATTGTTTTAGTGTCCACTAGTCCCATGTTCATGATAAAGTTCTGGAAGGCCATGGAGTCTCTGCCTAGCTCTCTAGTGCCTCCTTTTTTCTCTAAAGGAGATCTTATCATATTGAAATCTCCTGCAACAATTCAGGGAAAAATGGGATGTCTTGCTCTTAGATCCTCCAGGGAAGTGAGAAGCTTGAGTTTGTCTGCTTGCTTTTGAGGTCCATAAACATTTGTAATCATGTATGTCTCTTTATCCCCTACAGGTTGACATATCAAGGAAAGATGAAGCATCCAGGATTCCAAATTTTTTTGGATCCCACAAAGTGAGAATCCCCCCCACCGAGTTATTTGCCTTAACCTCTAAATACTCATACTTGATTAACCACTTATTATGAATATTTCTTATCTTATCCATCGAACATTTTGTTTCCTCGAAGAAAAACAATGTCTGGTTTTTCTTCTTTCATTCTATTACTTAGATTTCTTTGTTTCCTTCTATTCCCTCTTCCTCTAATGTTCCAGGTTGTGAACTTCATTAAGAAAGGTTAGTAAAGGAATAACTGGTAAGATCTTTCATCTTACCTGAGTTGATCAATAGTTTTCCACATTCGTTCAATAGTTCATTTTGTCTTTTTCTTCTTCTTTTCCTACCTAAGTTCTTTGGAGATTGTGCCTGTGAATTCTCCATCATCTTAACCCCACTTGGCTCCTGGATTTCATGATTTCTTTTGACTCCAACTCCCTTCGCTTGTGACCTCCATAGAAAGATCTCTTGTACTCTGTCATAATCCTCTTTTGGCAGGGAGTCCACTCCTATGTTATTTCCTTGTTCCAGAAATTTCTCCAGATCTAGATTTTCCCTATCCAGAATCTCTTGAAGCTCATGGTCCTCTGTTCCCGCTTCACTTGGAGTCATCTCCTCGTCCCTACTGATCCCCATCAAGCTTGGTAGATCATCCTTTTGCTGGTTGTTTACTGTGATATCCTCCATGTCATCTACCTTACCCTGCTCCTTTGTTACGTTCTCCAAGTCCTGGATTCTTTCCTTGTTCACCTCTTCTTCCTCCAAGATCTTGAAGTTGTTGTGTCTTGTATGTCTGTCCTCATTTATCTTCTTGTGTGGATGTTCCCTCCTTTCTCTTTGCTCCCGACCTTGGTGAATCCCTCGTGATCTCTATCCACATTAGTTTTCTGGTTACCTTCCATATTGATTGTGGGGCAATCTCTAAATAGATGCCCATATTCATGGCATTTGCGGAACCTAAATGGTATGTGCTCATAGTCCACAATCTGCACCCATTCTTCATCATATACCTCTAAAATTATCACTTTTGGAAGGGCTCCAGATAGATCCATTTCCACACATATTCTGGCAAAGGAGGTATATTTTCCTTTCAGAGTTGCCTATGAGATCTTTAGAAAATGCCCCAGCTTGTTGCCTATGGTTTTCAAATATTCTGGTAGCCAATAATCTAGAGGAAGGGAGTATAGTCTGATCCAAACTGGTACTAATGTGAATGTTTCATGTTCCGGGACAAAGTTCATCATCCATGGCCGCATGTAGAGTCCTGTCGCAGCATAGAAATAAGGCCCCCCCTTCGAACACTCTATCTTTGTCCTTTAGGCTTGTGAATACTACTATGAAGAAGCCCTTAGAACCCAGATGTAAATTTATTTCTCCCTTTGGCTTCCAATGGCTCCTTATCTAGACATGTAATGCCCTCTCTGTCGGCCATAACCCCATGAACTTGCATATGATTGCATGCTCTGTCATATGATCCCTATGTGCTTGTATCACTGGATCGCTCAATACAACTTGGGGAATAATGTTGGACTTGGGTTTGCAAACCCTAGTTGTCCTTATGGAAGCCAGTCTTTCACTGCTGCCTCCATTCTCCTTCTCTTTACGTGTTTCCTGTTGATTCCCTTCCTGATCCTGATGTTTGTTTTTTCCAGATGCCCCCTTGCTTCATGCTTCTGAAATCTTCTCTAGAGGTTTTTTGAAATGCTTCTTTCCCACGTCCTTACTTCCCTATGAGACTGCCTGACTGTAGGAGGGAGCATCACTCCCCCCTGCGCGGCCCCCCATGGTGCCCTTAGGCAAAACCCTAGCTCCAGTTCTTGTTTTTTCTTTCCACCATTTTGACTAATTCAAAATAAAACAAAATCTATGTATATATTACATAAAGAAATTAAAAAACATTTTTTTTTTATAGTTAAAATATTTCAAATAGTTTTATTATTCTACATTTTAGCCCTTTTTCATATATATATTTTCTAGTTTATTTTATCTAGAATTTTATCAAACATTTGGTATAATTTCAAGGTATAATCTACAAAATTCAAGTGCCAATGGGGATTTTCAACGCATTGAATCTATTTATATACTTAAAAATTTAAATGAATATTTTAGTGTATTTACATTCAAAGTTGCAATTTAAATAATGAAAGCACAAATTTATCAATGTCTAAGAGGATAAAATCTCTTGAGATGAAAATCTATACTGGTTTTAAAAAAACACATGTTAATTCCAGGTTGAGCATGGATGGAATCACACATTGCCCTCATTTTGAACTATAGAATGCACCTCTCAATTCAATTATTCATTACATATTCTTCCTTTATTAAAATTTAAAAATAAAATTAAGAGCATTAAATTTATATAAACATGAATCAACGCTCACAACATTTATCTTTAATGTAAAAAAGATGATAAATGTCTTAACTAATGGACTTTCAATTTACATTCAATATCAATTTTTTTAATTGATTAAATTTAAAAAGTATTGTAATTGAGTACTTAATGTTTCTAACAGATGTTATATATTGCATTGTACATTTCTATATGTTGTACAAATATCTATAAGACTATCAAGCAAAGAATCATCATTCATAATCTTATCATAAGAATCATAGGTTTATCAGTCACTGTGTAAATATTTACATTGTATTTATATGCTACCCATTATATTTGCAAGAAGCGGAAGAATTATTATCCCTACCATGGGTAGGTATTATGAATTTGGTAAGTGCCTTGACCTTGAATTAATCCACCATTGACAAAAAATCAAATTACAATGCATAAAGTTAACCTTATAAAATGAAAATAGTTCATCTTTTTAATTTTTTTAATTTTATTTATTTCAACTCTCATTGGTTCAGTTGCATTGGCTCTTATTTTGTAATCATAGCTGACATACATTCGTATCATCACCTCGTAGCCAGTGCTCATCCAATTAAGCTACTGCAGCCTCATGCCTTGAAAGTCCACAATATTGGTGATGATCAGTTGATTAATACCCACAATGATGAATGAATGATAAAGCCCAACTTTCGAATCTTGTGCCTTCTCCTCGTTTCCATTATGATTCTTCTCGTTGCCATTATGGTCTTCGCCATTAAGGTTTTTCTTGTTTTTTATGATTATGCTCATTGCCATTATGATCTCTGCTATTAAGGTTTTGCTTGTTGTTCGTTACAACTCAATTATGATTCTACTTGTTTCCATTATGGTCTTCGCTATTAAGGTTTTGTTGGTTATTGGTTACAAAGTATTTTTTTTGAACTTCTAATAGAGTAGAGTTCAATAAAGTACATTGTGCTTGATTATGAATCGCGAGAAACGAGTGTTTGAATCTTAAAATGTTCGACAAGTCAGCTAATACATACAAACTGAGAACGTGATAGGCAATATCAACTGTCATAATTGCTAATGCCTTTGTAAACTCTCCTAAATATTTTGATGGCATGAATTTTGGTTATGATTTCCGAATTAAATTCCTAATGGTCTCTTTAATATTTTTTGGGACGCTTGGTGGAATTTTAGTCTTTTCCTTTCAACTTCTAATCATATTTAAATTTTATATAATTTTGAAAATTTAAATTTCATATAGTATTTTGGAAATATAAAATTTCTAGAGCAATTTTTTTTTTTTACAAAGTCGGTTGTTGTATTAATATTTGAAGAGACAAAGGAGGGAGCTTGGACTCCTGAGGTACATGAAGTGCCATGGAAAACCAAGATCAGAGAAGTTACAAAAAGGAATTTTCTCCTCAATCCTGCCTGTTCTTGCTTTGAGAAAGTCCAGATAGAAATAGACTCTTACAAATTCAAACAACAAGAACTTACATTTGCAAAACATATCTAATCTATGTTAATCTGAATAATGTGCCGCGGTGTGGATTCCTCCTGCTTCTCGTCCACATCGATGTGCTTGGCGCTTGAGGAGCTTGGGGCAACAGTATTGCGCTTGTCCATCATATATTTCATAACATGCTCATGTAAAGAAGAGACCCTGTGCAAGAACAAGTTGATTTCCGCTTGATACTTTTCGTTGATGATATGGTTCTGATTGTTAATTTTTGCATCTAAGATACTCTGTTGATTGTCTAAGATCTTCTGTTGAGCTCTTATTTCCTCCAGCTCTGCTTGAAGATCTGCACAGTGGAGGCAGTCCTCACTGCGTGCCATTGCAGAGATTGGATAAGAGAGGATGAGACTACGGAAAGAGGTAAAGAGGTTTTGTAGATGGGGTTGGACAGAGGAGGAAGTAAAAGACACGACCAGGTCATCAAAGATCCAATGAGAAACAAAGGCTAGAGGAAAATAGGGTCTCGGGGAAGAATTCCAAGATCGATAGAACAGGGGGACTAATAAGAGGAAGGGCGCTGAACAGAGGAAGAAGCAGGGGTAATATATAGTAGAGTGGGGAGGATGAGGGCCAGATACGAGAATGAGAAGAGGAACATGGATAAGGCGTGCGACTTCTAGGAGGCTATCCTGAAGAGTCAGAAGGGCAAGGTCAATTAGATGGAAATTGGCTAAGGTACTGATTGAATTCAGAGGAATAAGAGAATTGAATCTGAACCAAATCCCAATGTTGATCATGATCTTGTTGTATGTCTGGAAAATCTGAATCCACTTCCACCTGCCAGATAAACTGATACAGTTCATGGCAAAGGCTGCTGAGTCTCCTCAACATTACATAGTAAACTACCCATTGTCCTGTCGCAAGCCTTTTTGGCGTGCCTGTCAGCTTGCTTATTGAAGGGGCGAAGGATATTATGAAAATGCAAATTAACCATTGTCTGGTGCAGGAGTTGACAACATTGAATGACCTGTTGTAGGAGAACTTTAGGTGATTCTTTATTTTGAGTCATTAAACTAATAACCACCGATGAATCTCTGAAAATTTTTTTTGTTCTTATACCAAGTCTGTTGACCTGGATTAGCCCTTGATATAGGGCCAATGCTTCTGCCCTGTTGTTAGAGGTTTTCCCTAGACCCCATTCATAGAAGAGGATGCAATCCCCGTTGGCATTGAAGATCAATCCCCCTACTCCAGCAATTCCTAGGTTTGACTTTGATGCTCCATCGAAAAAAAGATAGTAACTATTGCAGTTTTGTAACCAATTTGCAAACTCCTCTTTTAACCCGATTTTCCATCTTTGGGTTTCCTGGCTACGCTGGTATTTCACTATATTTCCATTCTGAATGTTATTATTTTTATCCAGAATATAGCTGATAAAACTCCTTTATTCAACATTGTACATTGTTACATCGATGTTGTATTGAGATTTGACAGAAATAGTTTCAAGAGAAAGACTCTTAGCCTTATTGCAGATAATTCTTGTAGCCGAGTTCTTGTCCTTAAAGATTTTCCGGTTTCTTGCTAACCAAATACTCCATAACATGGTGTAGGGGAGTGTATTCCAGACCCTCTTCACTAAATTGCTCCTCTTATTTTTCCAAGGACAGTTCTTTTTCCAATAATGAATCACTTCACCTATGGAGTGTTGGGAACTCCAAGGGAAATTACCAATGGGGGATAATTTTTTCTAGCAATCAATGGCAAAGGGACAATCGACAAAGAGGTGTTGCATATATTCTTTAGCGACGTAGTAGTTGGGGCAACGATAAGGACCATTGATACCCCTCTTTTGTAAATTTTCAGCTGTTAGGATTTTCTTTTAGAAGAGTCCAAATAAAAAATTTAATTTTTGGAAGAGCCTCAGACTTCCAAACCATTCTCCAGTGATTCCATATTGACATAGGGAAAGTGCTATAGCAGATGTGCTGGTGGGCTGCTTGGACAGTGTAATTTGATCCAATTGGGTCCCATCGAAATCCATCCATCTCTTTCTTTTTGATGGGAGCTTTGCTGTGGAGGAGAGATTGCAGAGTATACAGGCTAGCTTTAAGATCATTAGGGATAACAGGAAAGGACCATTCAAGCCAGAGGTGAGAAAGTGGATCCCATCAAGAAATTTGATCCAAATAATGGATACCAATGTTGTTAAAAAAGGTGAGAATAGGAATGGTTTCTTCGTGACTATTTATTGGTTGTTGTCCCAATATTTTATCAAGTCCAATATTAATACTAGCTCCTCACTTGGGAACTTTGGATATATTCTGAGCCATGAATGGAATAGATTTTTTACATAAACGCCAAATTTTTGATGAGTCTCTGTTGGGAATATCAAAATCTAGCAACTGTTGTCTAGGGAAGTTCAAGTATTTAATTTCCAGAACCCTTTTCCACCAGGCAGAAGGACCAGTTATAAGTCTCCAAGCAATCTTCCCTCCCAAGGCTAGGTTTAGAAATTTGGGGGATCTAATACCAAGACCTCCTCTGTCCTAGGATTGAATGACATGTTTCCAATTGACTAAGTTGAATTTCTTTTTGTCATTTTTCCCTCCTTGCCAGAGGAATTGGCGGAGGATAACTTCCATTTTGTAATGAAAGGAAGCTAGAGCTTGGTATAGAGAGAAACAATAAAGGGGAAGAGAGGAAATACCTGATTTAAGGAGGACGAGGTGGCCTGCTGGGTTGAACCAAACAGAACCCCATTGCTACACTTTCCGCTTCACCTTTTCAATGATGATGTCCCAAGTTCCTGCCATCAGAGGTCCTAGACTCACTGGCATGCCCAGTTAAGAGAAATGGGTCCACTCATAGTTGCAAGGGACTCTAAATATATTTTCAATATTGTGAATGACCTGATTTGTTGCATTCCATCCATAAATAAAACTTTTCAACTGATTGACCAAACCGCCAGAATCCCTCATAAATTTGTCTAGAAGAGTCTTGAACCTCCTTGCTATAGTGGTGGAGGCTCCTCCAATTAGCAAAGTGTCGTCAACAAACTGAGAGTGGTTGATATTCTTGACTCCATTCCCAAATTTGATTCCAGTGATAAGACCCACCCTTATGTTGAAGTCCAAAGCTTGACTAAAGGATTCAGCCATAAGGATAAAAAGTTAAGGGGAAAGAGGGCAACCCTGTCTGAGACCCCAGGAGGATTGAAAAGATTCACCAGTCTACCGTTAACCAGAGGGGAAATCCAGGGCCCAGAGATGTAAGCAATGATGAGGCTAATAAAGGGTTGACTCAAATCCCATGTTTTTTAAGACAGCTATAAGGAAGGAGTGCCTAACTCTATCAAAGGCGTTGGCAAGGTCAAGCTTGAGGATAAACCCTTTCTCCTTTCTAGAGAGGCTCGAATGAATGGCTTCTTGAACTAGGAGAATGGAATCAGTTATTTGTCTATTGGCCAAGAACCCTCCTTGGTTTTCTGAAATCAGAGAGGGGAGGAGGGGTTTAAGGCGAGAGGCTAAGATTTTGGACAGAATCTTGTAGGAGGAATTGCAGAGGGAAATGGGTCGAAACCGAGAAAAGGAAGTGGGCCGGTTTTCTTTAGGAATGAGAGGAAGAAAAGTGGCATTGGTATATCCTCCTATTTTACCCTTTCGCTGGATCCATCTGATCATCTTAGTCAAATCCTTTTTTATTAGTCCCCAGAATGCCCTATAGAAGCAAATGGGAAATACATCAGGGCCAAGAGCCTTATCCGGTCGCAGAGTCCAAATCATTCTTCTGATTTCCTCCTCATCAATTTCCTTATTCAGGTTGTCATTAATTTCCTTGGTGATTCCATTGGGTAAGTATTGAAGAAAATCATCATAATCCTCTTCACCTTTTGTTTCAGTTAGAAGTTCTCTGTAATGTTCAGTGGCAGCTTTTCTAATGGCCTCTTGGGTGACTTGCTAATTGCCCTCGGCATCTAAAATAGAGCTTATGTTGTTCCAGATTTTTCGAGTGGTGGCCTGTTTGTGAAAAAAGGTTGTATTTTTATCACCACCTTGCAGCTAGAGTTTCCT
This sequence comes from Pinus taeda, assembly GCA_000404065.3. Taxonomy (NCBI): domain Eukaryota; kingdom Viridiplantae; phylum Streptophyta; class Pinopsida; order Pinales; family Pinaceae; genus Pinus; species Pinus taeda. The sequence goes on along the minus strand of APFE031661936.1, from coordinate 165,701 downwards.
TGACTTTAATCTCCATTTTAATTCTTCCTCTCTATTTATATGACACAGCTGTGTATAGAGAACGCTTTCTTATTCCTTATTCTCCTGAGAGAGGCCATGTTCTTCTATTGTTCTTTGGATGATGTCTAATTCATTCTTGATTTTCTTTTTGGTCTCCTCAGGTTCCTTATAATTAGATCTTTCCCATTCTTTGATAGCCTGCTTGGTTCTTCTTTGTTTGGTTTCCCATATGAAATCTGGAGAGCCTTCAGCGTGTTGATTCCAAGTTCCCTGAACAATTTCTTTGACAGCTGGAACAAAACTCCAGAGGGGACTGTATTTAAACGGTATGGACCCAAGGGGGCAGTTGGTTTCTAGAGTGAGGGTTATGGGATAGTGATCAGAGGCTGAAGAGGAAAGAATGCTAGCATATCCCACTGAGAAGGAAGAAAGAAATGAAACATTAATTAAAAACATGTCTAGCCTTTCCATTATTCTTTGTTTGGTTTCCCATGTGAAACCTAGAGAGCCTTCAACGTGTTGATTCCAAGTTCCCTGAACAATTTCTTTGACAGCTGGAACACAACTCCAAAGGGGAATGTATTTAAACGGTATGAACCCAAGGGGGCAGTGGGTTTCTAGAGTGAGGGTTATGGGATAGTGATCAGAGGCTGAAGAGGAAAGAATGCTAGCATATCCCACTGAAAAGGAAGAAAGAAATGAAACATTAATTAAAAACCTATCTAGCCTTTCCATTATGTTACCAATGCCTAGCCTACGGTTGCTCCAAGTATACCTGCGATTTTTTGGTGCAACATCCACTAGTTCATGGTCTGAATGATATTTTCCAAACGACTTCTGAAGGGATAAGGTGAAAACCAACCTCCCCATTTTTCGTTGGCATGTAAAATAAGATTAAAATTGCTTGCCACAATAATATTAGAGTTTATTTCACCATCAATGCTAGCCTTAAGATCATCCCAGTAGCATTCCTTTTCTCTGTAGTGGTTGGGGGTGTAAACATTATAAATGATTGCAATTTGGTTGTCTATTCTATTTTCCAGAACAGTTCTGATCCAATGCTGATGAAGATTTACTGTTGTGCAGTTCCATTTACTATGATCCCAGAGAGTGGCAATTCCTCCTGATGCTCCTCGTGAGTCACTGGTACATCCTTTGTACTGCTTCTACTGATCTATTATTCCTCTCATTTCTTTTTGGTCTTGCTTTGCCTCCTGAATCAATAAAATTTCTGGTTTTTCACTGTGTATAAGATCTCTGAGGGCTAAAACTTTGGAGGGGTGCCCTAATCCCCTGCTATTCCAAGACAGAATTTTCATCATTGGGTATTTGGCGTACGGAGAGGTGCTTTCCTCTCTTGATCTTTGTGATTTGTCTTTTTATCATGATGCCCCAGGATGAAGGATTCTATAGGGGTTTGAGTGCCCATGGCTATGTCTTTCTGAGCATTCTCGTCTCTATGCTACTTGGCTGATTTCTACTAGGTCCAGGTTTCTTGTAAGAGTCGCTAGAAGTTCCATGGTCTTTAGAGGAGCTTCTGGTAAGCCTGGTAAGAGGGGGGTCTAGAGAATCTTGAGATGGGATGACCAAGGGGGGAGAAGGATCAGAAGCTTCGGAAAGGATCAAGGGGGAGAGAGGGATCCCTGGAAGGAGGTTCAAGGGAAGATAAGACTAGAAAGGGGTTAGATGAAGATGGGAGGGGCAGATTAGGAGCGAGGTGGGCAGACAAGAGAGGGGAGGATGGAGAGGGACGAGGTTCAGAGGGAACAGGAGGTCCAGATTCAAGGGTGGATTTGGATGTCTGGGCAAATTTCTTCTTTTTGACAGTTTCTTAAAATTTTAGTTATTTTTTTATTCAAAAATAAATTACATTTGATTTGTTTTATCATATTTAAATTTATATAATGCAAAATTTAAAATAAATTATCATCCCTGCTGCTAGCAGGTATAGGTAAGTGCATTGACCTTGAGTTAATCCACCATTGACCAAAAATCAAATTACAATGCATAAGGTTAACCTTGTAAAACAAAAAAAATCTATTTTTTAAAATTTTAAAATTTTATTTATTTTGAACTCTTATTGGTTCAGTTGCATTGGCTTTTTTATTATTATTATTATCATGGCTAACGTACAACCATCGTATGACAATCACCTCACATTTAATTCTCACCAATTAAGTTCCTGCATGCCTCTTGCCCAAACTGAGAGCCAATGTTTAAATATGTTGACAATTATCCTGACTCTTGTAGAGTGCCTACAACGTTGTTTGGGCAACGACAAAAATTCACTCTTGTTTTTTGTATTATCATCCATTTTCAGTTTCCTTGTAGAGATTTCATTCTTTCATTTCTTTTGCATACCGTAATGCTTGCAACTTGTGTCCCTTATTTAATATTGTCGGTGTACAATGGGTATGTTATCTTATCAATTGTAGAATCTTGTAGAATTTTTCCTACAAATCCGCTAGCTTTGATACCATGTATAACTTTTTCTACAAATCAGCTAGCTCTGATACCATGTAGAAATTTCCCACCTGTAGATCAACCTACTAACGCAATGTACTAAAGCAAAACACTTGATCTACTTCTACAAACAATTTAGCGGAAGCTTAATCAACCATGAGCAACATCAATAAGAACACATATAACTGATGAGAAGGAATCAATCACATGTAACACAGAAGAATTTACCTGGGGAAAGCACCTGCCTAAAACCCCATCTCCGTATTATCATACAAGCGGAAATATAGTCTGGATTACACAAAGCCTTAGCTCAGAAGCTATCCAGCTCTCAGTACAATCCTTCTGCTGCTCATAGACAGTCAAAGGCTTCTCACAAACCTTCTCCTCTGCCCTCCAAGCCTCCTATTTCCTTGTGCAATTTCCTTGGGGTCTAGTGCTACCACTTGTGTGAATTGACCTCTTCACACACTCACTAACCTCTAATCTAACTGCACAAACCTAAAGGAGATAAATCCTCATCATGGATGAGATTCCTTTATAGGAAAAATATTCATCCAACTGATAGTACACTGCCCCTTCTCTGATCTCAACTGGGTCTCTGACATAACTGACATGCATCAGTTATCCATGAATGAATACACAGTTATCTGAAAATAACAGTTGTCACATGCATGCAAGCATCAACAAACTGTGTCTCATTAATTTAACAAATTTTTAAATTAATCTAACTGAACTTGACTAAGTTAAACTAAGTCAACTAATCCTCTCAATATAGAACTCATCCTTAATTCC
>APFE031661936.1:135078-161333 GCA_000404065.3 Pinus taeda | reverse complement strand
CTAGCTCTGATACCATGTAGAAATTTCCCACCTGTAGATCAACCTGGTAATGCAATGTACTAAAGCAAAACACTTGGTGTACTTCTACAAACAATTTAGTGGAAGCTTAATCAACCATGAGCAACATCAATAAGAACACACATAATTGATAAGAAGGAATCAATCACACATAACACAGAAGTATTACTCGAGGAAAGCACCTGCCTAAAACCCTATCTCTGTATTATCATACAAGTGGAAATATAGTCTGGATTACAAAAAGAATCAGCTCACAAGCTATCATGCTCTCTCTGCAATCCCTCTACTACTCATAGACAGTCAAAGGCTTCTCACAAACCTTCTCCTCTGTCCTCCAAGCCTCCTATTTTATTGTGCAGTTTCCTTGCGGTCCAGTGCTGCCACCTGTGTGAATTGGCCTCTTCACACACTCACTAACCTCTGATCTAACTGTACAAACTTGAAGGAGATAAATCATCATCATGGATGACCTTCCTTTATAGGAAAAATATTCATCCAACTGATAGTACACTGTCCCTTCTTTGATCTCAACTGGGTCTCCAAGAGAACTAACATGCATCAGTTATCCATGAGTGAATACACAGTTATATGAAAATAACAGTTTTCACATGCATGCAAGCATCAACAAACTGTATCTCAATAATTTAACAACTTGTTAAATTAATCTAACTGAACTTGACTAAGTTAAACTAAGTCAACTGATCCTCTCAATATAGAACTCATCCTTAATTCCTCAATCAGTGGAGAAAATCAAGAACACATACCCCAATCAGTGAAGAAATTATTGCATGTTCTCACAAAGACTTCAAGTTGATTTTCCTTAACTAATTAACTCATGGAGAATTAATTAATTAATATTCAAACTGCTGGTGAGATCAAATTCGAATTTACTTCCTATAGATAGACCAGTGACTTCTAAAAATAGGAAGGGACCCATAAATGCTATTTTTAGAAGATTCTATTTTTAGCAGTTTCACCTCTCACCCATGGTGGCCAAAATGCTCATTAGCCCAACTGTTATTTTTAGAATTTCTATTTTTAGCAGTTCTATTTTTAGCACTTTCTAAATTTAGCATTTCTTGTTGCACACTTTTCAACATCAATCACATCGTCGTTGTTCAATGGTCATGTTATATGATCAATCAAGTGTATCATCATCCCCATACTGAGACGTATATGATCAAAATGTATGCGTTTAAGCAATCTACGATGATCCCATACCTTCCAAATTCCAAACCTAAAGTCTAGGTTCAATAGATTGACAATGGAACGATGTTTGACAATTATAAAGCCTAATGTTGAGGGAAATGCAGAACATGCTATCAGAACATACACTCAATAATTTAATGCCACTACAATTAAAGTTTAAAAACACAATACAATCAAATTGACAACAAGAAAATAATGAAATTGTACAATAATTAAAGGTTAAAAACACAACAATAATACAATACAATAACTATCAAATTGACAACAGAACAATAATTTAACAACAGTCAATAGCACATGACGATAGGGTCATAGTTGTGTAGCATGTCTTTTTTTCTTCCGAAAGGTTACATAGCACTACAATATTCTTATAATAAATGTTTGTCATGTACCTTGTTTATAGTGAACACCTTTACTAGTCATTTTAAAAAACTATTTAAGAACTTTATTGTGAATGTTGGGCAAATTATGAAGAATTTAAAGTTGAAGGCAATTAACTTGTAATATTATTTTCCATTTTAGATTTTTTATAGTGACTAATTTCAATAATAAAATACTAAAATTTAAAATATTCAGGCACTTTGTTTTCAATGCAGTGGTAAATTACGAAGACTTTAAAGTTGAGGACTGTAAATGTTTGTCGATGTAGCTTATTTGTGGTGACTAACTTCAAGAGTCATTTCTTAAAATTGTTTACTCACTCTCACTCTACTCTCAATGTGTGGTATTTAAAGTGATATATTGGAATTTGGTCCACACAGAAAGTTTTCCAAACCAATTATACAAGTCTTTGATCGCAATAACAATTATATTTTGCATTGAAATGTTTCCAATTTTAGATTTATTTTTCCTGTACATCAATTTTTAATAAAAATTTTAAAATAATATATATAAATGATAGAGAGTAAATATTTTTTTAATGAATTTATTTATTTTAGTGAACTAATTTTATTATTATTTTTTTAATTTTTATTTTACATTTTAATGTTTTAAGTTGTTCTTTTGACTTTGTGTTGTTTTTAAATAAATTGAATATTAAAAAAACTAAAGTTCTTATATTGAATCTTCCACCCTCATCGGCTATCCCCTTGTCTATCTCCCTACTCATACCTCTATTCTCTTATTATTTTGATGGCAAAACCGAAAGTGTTAACTATTTAAATCTATTGAATTTTATTGTCCATTATCACCATATGTGTTTATTATTCTTTATCTAGTTTCAAATCCCACCATTTTCACACTTGAGAGCTGTGTTTGCATAGTCTTTTTTACCAAAATCATAAATGTGCTCACAAAAGCATTTTGTCCATTAATGTCCTTTTGTCACCCCATTTCCATTTTCTCTTTCAACAAAAGAGCCCCCATGATCATTTTTAATATAATACACATATGGCCCATATACCCTAATTTATTAACTTAGTTCACATTTATTCTAAAGTTAGCGTTGACTATGATCGACTTCATGTGTGGTATATATTAAAAATCATTATCTCTGGCTAGGCAAAGATAATGCAATCATGAATTATCTTTCTATTTTAGTTGTAATTTTTATTAATATTAAGCTTTATGTCTTTATTGTTTTTCACTCTAATTTAACTATAGTTAAACTAAGTAAGAGTAGCTACTCTGTAGCCCTTGTTCAAATGTGGGAATTGGTCTATACCTTTCAAAGTTCAATAATTGACTTTTACAATCATGGCATGTTTTCCAACCATGACAACTACTATTTAGTTGATTCATAGAAATAATTAAAATATAAATTTGGGTTTTACAATCATGATAGCTCTGTTGGAATTAAATGTTATATGTTACTATTATATTTTGTTAGGAAACGAATCACTTATTATTATCCCCACCAAAATTAATCCTCCATTGACCAAAAACTAAATTACAATGCATAAGGTTAACCTTATAAAACTAAAATAATCTATTTAACTTGCTTCCTTAAAGAATCACTTATTATTATTCTTGCTGAAATTAATCGACCATTGACAAAAAAATCAAATTATAATGCATAAGTTTAATCTTATAAAATGAAATTAATTTATTTAACTTGCTTCCTTCTAGAATCACCTATTATTATTCATGACGGAATTAATCGGCCATTGACCAAAAATCAAATTACAATGTATAAGGTTAACCTTAAAACAAAATAATTTATTTAACTTGTTTCCTTCATTTAATATTGTCGTTGTACAATGGTTATTTTACCGTCATTGTTAAATTGTCATGTTATATGATCAATGATGTGTACCGTGATCCTAGTAATGAGATGTATATGGTCAATATCTATAGCAGTCATTTTTTCAACAATTTAAGCACTTTATTATAAATATCATGGAAATTTAAACAAAATATAAGGAAGCCTTTAAATTTAACAGTGATATGGTATTTATTATGGAATCAAAGCAACAAAACTATGTGTCTGAAGAGATTCTTCAAAGGTCTATCATGCATAAGTTAAATCATCAAGTTATTTCCTTCATGACTCTCAAATTTTAAAATGCTAAACCATTAATTGTTATCAAATCCTTGACCATTTCGCCTGGGGCCCGTGAACATTGAGTATCTTATTGCTAGCTAGGTGTGTATCATGCGAAAAATGATGTTTTCTTTTAGCCTTATGCAAAGGAACAAATGATTTGGTAAAAAATATTATTGGTAAAGTAATACATTTCCATAAATTATATATATATTATTCGAAACTCTTTTGGGAGAAAACTACAAAGCTTCTTTTTATAATTAGTTATAGGAACCAACCTACTGTTACAAATTTGTAGGCATCAATTTATTGGAAATACCAATCACCACAGGTACAAAACCTAGTAGGTACCAACCTACTCTTCCATATCTTTGTAGACATCAATCTACTTGAGACACCAATCCCCACTTCTAAGTACCAACTTAGCAAGAGACACCGTCCCTTTTTTTGTGTGACACCAATATGCATAAAGATTTTAAAAAAATGATATACTCACCATAACACCAAATATGCTTTGTGCTTCTTTAGATACATTCACTGGTGTGCTAAGTTAAAGTTATGGTAACTTTATTAAAACTTGTTGATTTTTGGCTTCGTCCCGCCAACAAAATTATATAGTGTGCCACGTGTCCAATTATTTATGTTTGGTTCTGAATTTTTTACTTGAGTTACTTCGGTATGTCTCCTCATATCTCTAAAAAATAATCATATAATTATGTTGTCTTCTGGATTTGCTCCAAATTTCATGGTCTGAAACGTCCAAAAAAAATTATAGTGAAAATCTTGAGAAGGCTTGTTTGAAATACATTTAAGGACCAATCACAAGTCCTAAATTCAAGTGCGTGTATCTCTGAAAATAAAGTGAACCAAAATTTGAAATCTTAACTAGATGTTCCCCTCGATATATCTTCAATATGCTAAAAAAATCACCATTTGAAACATACTAGAAAACAAGTTATAGTGAAAATGTCAAGATGCCTTGTTCATAACACAAATTACAGTTGTACACACACACATTCCTTCCAATATTTTATCCTTTTGTATACTAGCAATTGCACCTAAAGGTGCAAAGGTACACCGAAGGGATAAGAAGGTTTGAGAAATTCCATCTTGAGAAAACAAAATGATTAATATAAAATTTCTTATTTCTAAATAAATATAAAAATATATTTTTAAATTAAAAATAAATAATTAAAAGAAAAAGATGATGTTGAGTTGGGTTGTTTGATTAAAAATAAATAATTAAAAATCTATAGGAGCATTCCTGATCATCCCCTCAAACTCCTCACATTTCTCCATGTGTTTTTTTGCTCAACACAACTACAACTCAACTTAGAGATTCTTGTAATATGTTGGAGGAGGCTTGGGCATCAACTCAAACCCTCCAATCTCACTGCAAATGTACATCTCTTAAACGTAGAATATATATATATATATATATATTATTATATATATATATATATATTATATATTATATATATATATATATATATATATATATATGCCATGGCTAATTATAATATATTTAGATGAATATGTAATTTATTTATTTATTATTTATTTATTTTTTAATTTTCTAAATAAACATAACTTAATATCTTTTAACATTTTTTAAATAAAATGTGGGGTACTTAAATTTTCTACCCATCCTTGAAAACCAATAAACTCGATTGGGAGTGTTATAAGCCAACTCGCGACTCAAAAACATATTTTTATGAATATATAGACATTAGCACATAGTTTAATGTTTTTTTAAATGTCTGGTCAATTAACTTTGCTAAACATTTTTTTTTTGTCTGGTGAATTAAATTCCCCACCAATGTTGGAGATTCAGGCAAATGCTTTCTTGGCTAGAGAAAACAAAATAGTCTATCACTGCATTGATAAGCCCGAGTTTTCTAATATCTTGAAGTTTTTGAATGTGGAAAATGTTTCAATCATCTGTATGTTGATTGTATTAAGTCACTCTAGTTAGGTGAATGGCATGTCTGAAAATTTATATGTGGAACTTATTTGTTTCATTGTTGAAAATTGGAAGTTTGTACTTTGAAACCACCTCCAAAATAATCCAGGCTTCTTAAGGAAAGTAAATTCTACCAACATCATAACTTTGGAAAGGGTATCAAATGTGCATATTAGTTGTGCAACTCAGGATCATCGTTGTTATGATCTAAAGTTGTCTAAAGTTGTATAGGAAATCCATATTTGGTGTATACTACTATTTTGGATTTTTCTAGTAATCTGGTTCATACCATTCAACTCAGATCTTGTACCAATCCACTTATTTCACTTCTTTTACTCTTCATGTTTGCTTGTGGCTTAAACATTGAATCTCAACTTGTCAGCCTTCATCACACTGTAATTTAGGATATTCATACTTGTATTCATGGTCTGTTATGCCACTATTATTGTTGTGTTGGCTTCTGTAATGCCTACAAAAACTACACTTTGAACCTTTTTGGGAGGCTTTAAACATTACTCTATCATTATAATGGTATATATATTGTATCAGCCACTTTAGAATAGTTGGTAGGTAATGTAAGTGGAGCGATATGCTCCTTTTTTCTTCTTTCATTGTTCATGGTTTCATTTTGTGGCTATGTTAGTAAACATTGTTTTTTTGGGATTTCTATGCAACTCGTCATCATTATGGTATTTTGGAGTCATGATACCCACCTATTTTTGGTATATTTAGTGTTTCTTTGGCTACTGCAATCTGATTCATACCATTCAGTTCTAGTCTTGCATCAATCTGTCATCATTATGGTATTTTGGAGTCATGGTCCCCACCTATTTTTGGTATATTTAGTGTTTCCTTGGCTACTGCAATCTTATTCATACCATTCAGTTCCAGTCTTGCATCAATCCACATATCTCACTTCCGATTATTTTCATTTCTACAAGTAGCGCAAACGTTGAAGCTCAGTTTATCTGCCTTTATCTCACTGTATTTTAGCCTATTAAAAATTGTATTGCTTCTGGTTATGTTCTACTATTATTATTGTTGTGTTGGCTACTGCAATGTCTGTAAAAACTATAGGTCGACCCTTTTTTTTGTTTTGGGAGAACTTACTATATCATTATAATACTATGTATCTCATGTTGGCCATTTCACAATAATGGGCAAGTAGTCGAAAGAACCATGTTTTGGTATGGGAACCATCACCCCCTGCACCCACTAGCTCACTTGGAAAGTTGTCCTTGACTAGCTCACAAACGCCTTCCAATTTGATAGTTTTACCTTCTACTTTGGTATTTCAATTCGATTTTTTTTAATGTTTTACAGAAGAAAAGGCAGAGACTGGGGGAAAACATAGCAGGGACTATTAGCATATTGAAAAACCCTTTGAATATTAACACCATATCTAGAGATGGATCCATAAATGAATGCATGAAGGTGGTTTGCGGAAGTATGTTAAAGAATTTGACGCAGTTGTACCTTGGGAGCCAACTTCCAGAGAAGCTCATCAACAATGTAGAAAGCATTTTGATTCAATGCCTCTTAGGTGGGTACTCTAGTCTTCTATGATTTCTTAGAATTTTTGAAATTTTTATTTTGAGTTGGAAAGACTATGGACTGTGAAGTTATAAATTTCAATAATTGCAGTTCACCTTCTTGTAACTTTGCTTATCGTGATCCGGCTGAGCTAGGGCACTCTATAAATCACCTTCCTCCCCTATAGGCATAAATTGTAAAAGGAGCCTAATGACATCTGTGAAGAGATGTAGTGTTTTTGAAAATTTTGATTTATAAAGTTGCAAATATTTGATATTTGCTGTCATCTTTTCCAGATCTTTTTCAATTGGTTTTATTGTTCTTTTTCTGAATCTCCATTTTTTTGCAAGTGCAACACTTGTAGTGCATTTGTTTATACTGCAATGATGCACCCCTCATCAAAGAAAATTTCAAATTCATGTTGCAAACAATATTTCTTAGAGATATGTACCATGTAAATTAAATATCTCAATGAGATTCACCACAAAGTTAAGATCTAAAATGACATGGTTCATATTCAATATCTCAATGAGATTCACCAAAAAATTAAGATCTGAAATGACACGGTTTCAAAATATGAACATGTAGTCATTTTCCCTTAATGTTCTTTGGGTTTGCCAACGAGGCCTTAGTTTACTACTGAGGTCGGTGAAGTGTTAATCCATTCATCAGAGTTCTATTCTTGTTTTGTTCTTCCTCGCCCAAATGGAATGAATTTCAAAGGGATGAGGTCGAGCGCATGTCACCTACAATGTTGGCAAAGTAGTTGCCCCTCAGAACCAATACCTAAGCCAAAGGAAATCCACTCTATGTGGTTTAGCCCCTTGGGTTGTGTTCCTCAAAACGTTTTCCTCAAAGCATTTAAAAAAAATGTTGGATGAGCATATGGATTAGGGTTTGGTGGATTTTCAATTAGTGTTCATATCTATGTAAATTTGCAATTATTGCTAGTCCTTGACCTCTAAAGTACCTTGTTTTATGATTTTAAAGTTAATATTTGACTCTTCAATTTTTTGTTTGTATATTCTCTATTTAGACCTTCTCTCTTAAAATTTCAAATGCACTCTTTGGTATCGCTTTTAGGAAAATCTGCAATTTTTATAATTTGTTTAAACTTTTGGGAGAGGCCTTGGGCTTTGTTTTTTAACATCTGCATTTACTTTCTACTTTTATCTCATTATATGAATTGCGTTTTCCTTACTATCATTTTGTATTTCTGGATTTGGATGTGGTAGCTATGCTCAAGCTTAATTTGATATGAAGAATGTATTTCTTCACAATCCTTTGATAGAACAAGCAATAGAAGACCATCTTGAAGTTATAATACAGGAAGTGCGCAGTACTAAATATCCACCTACTGATGCATATGAATCCCCAAAGTATAACTCTACATTCTCTGATGATGAGCTTTGCCTCTTGAAGATCACATTTGCTTGTAATTCCATTATATCCTGACCTGTTGTGAATTGTGCACTTGAAAATGTTGGCATCTCCTTCAAGGAAATACATCTCTAAGTAAAAAAAAATTACACTAGAGATCATAACCATTCATTGCAGTCACGATAAGTGCTCCAAAAAAAATATTGAAAGTGCCCTTAAATCAGTAGTTAAGAAACCTAAAATAATGAAGCTCACATTTGGGCTATGTGGGTGTGAAGAGCGAGATTCTCTTGGTCAAGCTTCAACAAGCGCAACATTTGATGATGGAAGCACACAAAAATAAGGTGGGGAAATAACCGAGGATTCACCCCCAAAGGAATGTTAGTTTAGCTATGACTACCCAGATTAGTGACCTCTTCACAGGTTACTTGAAATGCATCATCTAGGTTCTTCTGTCCAAGATGAAGTAAATGAATGGCATAAAATTTCTTCTGGCAAAGAAGAGCTAGATAAATGGCTTCTTAAACTTGAAGAGGTTGAATTCCTGGAGAAAATAACTTCAACACTATTCAAGGGTACATACAAAGGTAAAAAGGTTTCTATGAGAAAACTGAGAGGGTGTGAGAAAAGTAGCTCTTACGAGGTAGAGTTCATAAGAGATATCTTGGAGCCGATAACTGAAGAGGCCAAAAATGCCAAAAATTTGACAAAATAAATAAGACACCAAATGAAATATTCTATTGTCGAAGTTGAGAGAAGTTGGATTATCGGACCCCATCCCTATAAGAGGGGGAGGGGGAAATGTGCAGCTGACGTGTTTCTCTAGGTGAGCCATTCAAGCCTTGAGCTCCTCCAATTTCTCCAGAATATGCATTTGCCCACACCATACCACCACTTGCTCCCACCAGTGACACTACAAGTATTGAATTTGGGTCAAGGTTTCCATCATTGCTTCATGTTCCTCATGGCCATTTTTCCTATAATTCTTCAGCTGTAATTTAACTAATTCTTGTGGTGGTACATGGGCTACACAAGGAGAGTAGCCTCATTTTTTTTGGGTTGGTCGATGTCCTTAACGAGGGCATGGATAGAGCCCCTTTCTTACTGTGCTCGAGTTAGCAGACTCCTTTTCCTGATAGCGACACTGTAATGCCCTACTTAATCTTATCATGCAAATTTTACTAGTGTTTAAATTATTTTAAAATATTGACTTATAATTATGAAGAAATATTGGTGCAAACCTACATTGGTAAAACTGTAAATTTTACCGATATAAATTTTGTTATCATTCAATTCCCAACTTACTTCCTCAAATATATTTAAACTTTGATAGGATATGGTTTCCTTCCATTTATTCCAATTTAAATATCCACATCCCCAAAATTTCTCTCAAATTTACTTGGGAGAAGACATGGTCCTCTCCAAATTAATTGCCAAATTAAATATTCATATCTCATCCCCAAAAAGTCCTCTCAAATTTACTCGAGAGAAGACATGGTCCTCTCCAATTAATTACCAAATTAAATATTCATGTTTCATCCCCAAAATTTCCTCTCAAATTTACTTGGGAGAAGACATGGTCCTCTCCAATTAATTACCAAATTAAATATTCATGTCTCATCCCCAAAATGTCCTCTCAAATTTACTTTGGAGAAGACATGGTCGTCTCCAATTAATTACCAAATTCAATATTCATATCTCATCCCCAAAATGTCCTTTAAAATTTATTAGGGAGAAGATAAGTCAAATGTAAGGATGAGGGGGTAGTTATGACATTAATGATAGGTGGTTGAGGTGGAGAAGAGGAGGAGGCATAAAAGGAGAAGGATGATGGGAGGAGAGGGGGGCTTGGTCTTACTTTTGTTTTGGTTTGATGGTGGTTTTGGGGGATTCGTTTTGAGAAAAATGGGGAAGGGAGAAGGGAGAGAATGAGAGTATTTTTTATCTTGGACACACACTACATCTGGTTGGACTTGGGCTCGGAGGGCTAGGGAACCTTTGAAGGTTTCCTGGGCTAGGAATTAATTCCTAGTTGACTGGGAGGTAAATCGAGTCGGTAGTCAAGAGAAGCATCTCAACAGGATCAGGAGCTCAGGGTCATCTCAACGAGGCTATCGAAATAGGTATTCCTTTATTTATAAATTACTCATGTAAGTGATTGAAATGAAATGTTCACTATTTAATTGTAAGGAATAAATTTTAAATGGTAAATTATCATCATTTAAATGTTTAAGTTGGAAATATTGTTGCCCATTTTATTATATTTGAAATTAGAGAATTTACTTCTGGTAGAGGACCCGAGGAAGGAGCCTCACACGTGGTATCAGAGCATAGGTTCAAAATCTAGACCTTGAAGGCTTAATGTCACAGTCAATGGCAAACCCTCTGGAATTGCAACTACAGTGATTGTCATTGCAGTTGCAACAAAACAAAAAAGTTCACAATATGAAGTGCATCAGCTCAACCATGATTGGTGATTGATTACCTTCTCCACAACCATCCTTCATGTTAAGAAAATGAATGTAACTACATCAAAAGTTAATCCTATCTTTCCAATGATTGTTGCAACACCATTAAGTTTGACTTGCAACGGAGTTTCATCTTCACCTCCTTCTGTCAATGTTGCCAGCGATTTTCCCCAGCCAATTCTCATGCCAATACATTTTACGAGAGCCATCCTAGACCTTTGTTCCTGATGAAAGGAAAGGCTTATCCCTACCCACACTTACCAGTTTGCTCTCTCCTGTTAGGCTTGATTCATTTATAAGTAGAGAATAACCTGAAATGAAAATCCCATATGCTTTGTTCCTGATGGAAGGAAAGGATTATCCCTACCCACACTTATCGGTTTGCTCTCTCATGTTAGGCTTGATTCATTTATAAGTAGAGAATAACCTGAAATGAAAATCCCATATCTTGGAACTAGATCCGCAATTAATAAATTCACTAAATCTCCAACCACTAAGTCATGTATGGATACCTTGTGTCTACGACCATTCCTTGACACCGGTACAAATATCTTCTTCTTTTCCTTATATAAATCTCTAAACTACAACGATTGCTGGTAATCACTGACCGCAGTACACAAGCACCCGCTGCGGATTGAATTTTCCAGTGGTGGCATTGTATTCAAAGCGCCAAAAATAATCTTCTGCATTGACGCTTTTGAGCTTCACATAATTCCTAAAACTATGGACTACACACGTATCTTCAATGGTGACCAAGCTCAGGGTGTCGTAATGGTCCGACAGGAAAATCACTTTGGTGCCATGGAATAGGCGCCGCCCATGTTTTGAGTCCTCTGGGCGATAAACTAGCGGACTCGGACCTTCACATTTTTTTTTCGCGCCACGCTCAAGTTGTTCAACCCGCACTTACATAAGGTAGCTCATTTCGATGCTTAGCGTGTATGAGCACTGAGTCTCCCACTTTAATCACCTTGCCATTGCTTTTAAGGTTGTAGCATTGTAGCAGCTCCTTTGACTTCACAGACTTCACCATTGCGATTATTTGAACTCTCATCTAAGCCCTGAACACTCTGTAATCACTGACTGCAACCACAAGCACAACTATAAAAATGTTGAGAATAATGCCTAATCCCTCAAAAGAACCCTTGGGTCAGCCTTCAGTACTAATTCCAACACCCAAGGATACCACTGCACAGACTACAAGAATTATGAGTGTCAAACCTTGAGATTCTTCCCAGACAAAGACCAAAAGCCTCGAGGTGGTTTTCATCAAATTTGTTCAAACCATAAACCCTTATTCTTAGCTTTAAAGTATCTTCATTAGCAATAATACCATCTGGGATTAAGGTGGAAAGTTTAACAGCTATTCCATCAACTCCATTTTTCCATTATAGCTTTTATTGTCATACCCTTCTACTATCGATGCTAATTCATCAGCATCAATGTCAAACCCAGCTGCTCTAACATCCTCTGGCGCATTGTAAACAATGGAGCTTGAAGGGGCAGATACATCATTTATAAAGTGGAGAGCTACAATTGACACCAAAAGAGCCACCCTTATTTTTCTCCTGTTAGCTTCATTGTGTTACCTAACCTTCTTTACATCTCAAAATTAGGAACTTCGTTTCTTATACCACAATATTCAATGTCCAGATTTTCTTATTGCTTGCAGATTCTTTGAATCAATGTACTGAGTCTACAAAACTTTTAAACGGCTGAATCAACCAATTATGTTTCCAAGGTTGCACAGAAATATGAGGGTTCAAGATTCTAAACAGTGGAACACCAATAATATACTAAATGGGGGCTAGATTCATAAGTTCTTCAAGAGAAATCAATTTCTGAGAGCTTGAGTGAGCAAGAGTTATGCAGAGAACTACAAAATCTCACAAACTTCATACAAAGATATGCAAACTTCATTTATCAGACTTCAGAAAGATAAAAGTATCTTCACAAGGAATAACGGTGAGATTAACAACCAGTGTCTAGATTAAACGTTTCTGACTCTTGGAAATAGTTCCCTGAGACAATATCAATCACTTGAAAACAATCTTTAAAGAAAAAAAAAATCAATAGCATTCAAAGCCTTGAAACATAACCTATGGTCTACTCTACCTCATTTCCATATAGAGCAGTGTTTAGACTACTACAAGATTCATTACAATCTTGAAAGCACACTGTAAAATAGACAATCTCTCTGAACTTTACTAACTTTAAGGCTTTGAAGTCAAAGAAACGAAAATCTCAGCAAAAGCATCTTTATTCTCTATAGATTTCCATTCTTGTAAACTGCAGAGAGACTTTCTCCATACTCAGAGATTTTCCATGGAAGTAATACCTAAAAAGACTTGAAGAGATGTTCATACCTTCGCAGAAACCCCAAGTAGTAGTCGTCGCCGCCGCCATGAATTAATCACAGACCAAACCTTGCTTCTTGGAAGCTCCAAACACTTGCGACCACATGTGTAGATCAGCAAACTGGCAAAACCATTATTGCAGAAAGCACAATATGAAATATTGCCGTTAAACTACTTAATAAATGAAGAACATTTTAAGAGAGGTTCAAACAGGGGTTCAAATTCTTCGTGGCAAGCAACAAATAGCTAAGTCCCATTCTCAACATGTGAGATCCCAACCTTATGACTACACGCTTCACAGAAAAGCTCAGAATCTAGCTCTATCAATAGTCAATACTAATCAGGGCCTTCAGCTAAGCTTCAGTCAGCGAAACCTTCTTCATTTCCCTCACAACCACAAACTTCTCATTCTCTCCCAGCACAAAATATACTATCACCCCCACAACCTCACCTGTCAAGCCCTCCATAGCATAATGCATTTCCAGCTCCACAACCTCAACAGGAAGTACAAACATATGCCTCTCCATCTCTAGGGCCCAAACAGGAACTTCCCTTAACTTCTTTTGTACTAAATGAACCTTATCAAAATTCTATTCAATATTCTACATCTCTGCCACCCCCTCGTTCTCAACCACATGAGTATCAAGTTCCCTCCCACATCAAACAAGGACCTCCAAATGTAATTCAAATGGCACGAGTGCAACAACCATCAAGCCAGGTTGCTTCAATTCCATATGGTCAATCTGAACTTCCTCCTCCTGGCATGGTTCAACCAATGCCACATGTACAAATGTCACCATCTACACCTCTGGGTAATTATGGACTGAAACCTCCATATATGATTACAAATTATGGAATGTCCAATTCACACCAACAACCTCAACCTATGCCTTCCCAACTACCTTTTCCATCATCTCAAATATTAATTGGAGGACAAAAAGCTTATGATCCCTCATTTGGAAGAACTAGTGGCCATATGCCATTAAATCCAGTTTATGGTCCAAGTTCAGTATATGGTGATTCTCAGTCTTACAACGAGCCACATTTTAGAGTATCGTGGTCTGATTCTTTAGCTTCAAGTGGTGGGAGTGGCCATCCACGATTGCCTACTACAAAGCATATACAACATTCTTTACCCATGGCTACAAGTATAAGTAGTTCAGCTTCAGGAAGCACTGCATCTACAAACAGGGTTCCAGTTGATGATGTTATAGATAGAGTTGCATCAATGGGTTTCTCAAGGGATCAAGTGAAGGTAGTGGTTCGAAAGCTCACAGAAAATGGAAAAACAATGGATTTGAATATCATTTTAGACAAGTTAATGAATGGTGGTGAAATACGGCTCCACAAAGGTCGGTTTGGTCGGTAACTGCTCTAGCAATTATTATCATAATTCTTCAATCGTAGTGTTTGCCAAAGAACTCAGTCAAACCTCTCTTGTATTTTGGAAGGTGTACAAATGAATCGATAAGAATGGTTAACTATTTGTTATTTGATTTATTGATGTATAGTCGATTTGTGGCAACAACAAAAAAAATTACTTATACCTTCTAATAGTTTATTTATTGGATAATATGGCATAGGCATAAAAAAATTCCAACCCAATAAAGTTGATAAAATAATTATATTTTAGCTATATATATATAGATGATTTATATTATTTTATGGAAAGAGTGGTAATGTAAAACTTTACACTTAAGATGATTGTCTAGGGATATCTAAAGATATTTGAGGGTAACGTAGCACTTGCTTAGGTAGCAGTGGGAAAGGATTTAGTAGACCCATGGTTATCTTCTCAAAATTAGAAATAGTCGTTTACAAGCATAATAAAAGGAAAAACTTGTACCTATCATTATGCAAAACATGTGTGAGCTGAGTAAGAATTGAAAAGACCCTAAGTCGTGCTAATAAGTCTTACTTATCATACAGATTCTTGAACAATTCAAAATGGTGAGGAAGTGAAGAAATCAAGGTCAAGGAGGGTCATCACAAGGACCTCCTACAAATAACCCATTACCTTCACCGGAGTTAACTCTCATCTTGCATTCCCTAGAGGCAATTAATGAGACTTTAAAAGGGCACCAACCAATTGAAGTGGAAGTAGAGCACCCTCCATTAGGGTTAGGAAATCTCGAGGGATCAAGGGACTCTGATAGAGGACCTCTAATCGAGGACATTACTAGGGAGCTCCAAAAGATTAAGCTCCCTAAGTTTGTTGGAGGTCATGCCAACGAACATGTAGAAGCCTGGTTAGAAGGACTGAGAAGATGCTTCACACTAAGGGATTATAATTCCAATTCAAAAGCTAACATAACAATATTCCAACTCAAATATAATGCTCTGAATTGGTGGGGTAACTTAGAGCGTCAACTACAACTCACTCCGGACATAGTTACTTGGGAGTTATTTGAGGAGAGATTCAGGAAAAAGTACCTACCAGCATATTATGAAGAACAACAGGTAGGAGCCTTCCATGCCATGATACACAGAAATCATACAGTAGAAGAATATGAAAATTGATTCATGGAATTGATCAAGTATGTCTCCTACATGGATACTGACTACCACGAAGCAGATCGTTTTATTTATGGATTGAACACTAAGATTAGGGAAATGGTGTAGATGTGGAAACCATCCTCAGTTGCAAAAGCTGTGGAACAGGCTTGTTATGTCGAAGAACACTTAGACTTAAAGGGTGGAAACAAACCATTTTTCCACGCCAACGAAGGTTTATGGGGAAGGCCCCTTGTACCTTCCCCAAGGGAGGAAGTTTGAGGCCACCAACATATGGAAACAGGGTGGTATCTAGAGCACCGACAGTGGGAATTTCAATGGTTACTAGTGCAGCTTCACCCACAACTTCAAGGGTGTGTGCAAATCAAGGTCATATGTGAGGAGCAACAAGTAGGGGCAGGGGTCCCAAGGGAAGGAACTCTTTCTAAAGAACTCCACAACATTCGGTTCAAGACCTACCACGCATCACTTGTTGGGGATGCGGGGGACCTCATTACTGGCGTGACTGCCCTGAGTTACAAGCTGGTAACAACCATAGAGAGGGAAAAGCACCAATGAGGGGGGCAAGTAGCCACCATTGAATCTATGCAGTAGTTGACAACCAGCAAGTTGAACGCCAATCTATCGTGGTAGAAACCTTAGGTATGATAAACGAAGTAAAAGTTAAAACTTTGTTTGATTTTGGTGCTACAGATAGTTTCATTTCACCAGTTGCATTAGAGAAATGTGGGTTGGCAACCTATGAGCATGATGACTTTAAACAAGTTGAGATGGCTTCTAGGATAAAACAAGCAATACGACCTAGTTTTGAGCAATGTCAAGTAAACCTCAGGGTGTGTATGACTAAGTTGAAGGCATACATCACAGCATTAGGGACGTATGATGTAATTATTGGAATGGACTAACTAGAAGCTCATCGAACTTTGGTAGATTGTTTCAAGAAGAAGGTGATTTGTTTAGATGATGAAGGTAGGGCAATTGAGATTTTTGGAATCAAGAGGGGAGTGTTGCTACAATTCATATCCATGATGAAGGTAAAACGTTGTGTCCGACAAGGTTGCAAGCTATATGTGGTCGAGGTTGTAAGTGACCAAAAAGGACCCTCCTTAGATCAACATCAAATTTTGTCAGAATTCAAGGATGTTTTTCCTAGGGAATTACCTGGATTACCTCCTTTAAGGGAGATTAATTTCACAATCGACCTAAAACCTGGTGCAAAACCAATATCTTGACACCCTATAGGATGAAAACTCTAGAACTTTGTGAGTTGTAGATGCAGTTAAAAGAGCTCTTAGACTTGGGATTTATCAGACCTAGTATTTCACCTTGGGGTGCACCAGTGATTTTTGTCGTGAAGAAGGATGGTTCCTTACGGCTATGCATAGATTATAGGGACTTGAATAGAGCCATAATAAAGAATAGGTACTCGATACCTCGAATAGATGACCTATTTGATCAAATGAAGGGAGCATTGGTTTTCTCAAATATCGATCTATGATTTGGATACCACCAATTGAGAATTAAGGAAGAGGACATCTCAAAAACTACATTCCGAACTCGGTTTGGGCATTATGAGTTCGTAGTTGTTCCATTTGGTTTAACGAATGCACTGCAGTATTCATGAGCCTCATGAATGGTGTGTTCAAGAAGTATTTGGACCAATTTGTGCAAGTATTTCTCGATGACATTCTTGTGTATTCCAAGAATGAAAAGGAGCATGAAAAGCACCTATGGGTTGTATTGACTTGCTTAAGGGAAAACCAATTGTATGGAAAATTTTCAAAATGTTCCTTCTTTCAAAAGAAAGTTTATTACCTTGGGCACATCATTTCAGGAGAAGGGATTTCAGTTGACCCGGAAAAGGTGAAGGCCATAACGGATTGGACAGTACCAAAAAATGCCCATGAGGTACGTAGTTTTATGGGGCTAGCAGGGTATTATCACAGGTTTGTGGAAGGGTTTCAAGGATTGCAAAACCCATCACCACATTACAATGAAAGGGGGTCAGGTATGAACGGGTATATGAATGTGACACTACATTCACATAACTAAAGAGGTTACTAACTAGTGCACCGATCCTTCAAGTACCGAAGATGGAAAAAGACTTCACTGTCTGCACCGATGCTTCGACACAAGGATTGGGTGCAGTATGGATGCAAGAAGGCAGAGTAATAGCTTACACATCTATAAAATTGAAGAAACATGAAGAGTTGTATGCTACCCATGACTTAGAATTAGCAACAGTGATGTTAGCTTTGAAACTGTGGAGACACTACCTCATTGGGAGAAGATCTGAGTTAAGAACAGATCATCAAAGCTTGAATCATCTCTTCACTCAAAGGGACTTGAATGCTAGACAAAGGCAGTGGAGCGAATTCATGAGTGAGTATGATTTTGAGATCTCATACATCAAGGGAAAGGATAATGTGGTGGCTGATGCACTAAGCAGGAGACCATGAACCTTCTCCCTAGTAGCCTTAAAGGTAAATTTAAGGGAACATGTGTTGGAGAAACTCTTTCAAGATAGTTGGTATCTAAAGGTCATCTCAACACTCTAGAGTAGGAAGTAGATACAACCAAAGTTTGAGGGATATATCCTTGAACCAGATGGGCTATTGAGATTTCAAGGGAGAATGTACATACCTAAGGAAGGGGGTATAACAAGGACCATCCTCGAAGAGTCACATAGAGAACTCTATTGTGCACATCCTAGAGTAAAGAAGATGTACCCGGACACGAATAAACTCTTCTTTTGGGCAGGCATGAAGCACGACATAGTCCAATTTGTCGCCAAATGTCTTGAATGTCAACAAGTGAAGGCTGATCATCGCCATCTAGCAGAACTCCTACAACCCCATGACATCCCTATGTCTAAATGGGAGGTAATTTCCATGGATTTTGTTGCGGGGTTGCCACTCACTTCACAGAGGCATAATGCTATATTGCTTATAGTTGATAAATTGACCAAAAGTGCCCCTTTCATTCCAGTAAGAGACACTTACGATGTTACTGATGTGGAATGAGTGTTCATAAGTGAAGTTATTCGACTACATGGGTTACCCACAAAGATCATTTCTAATAGAGCCTCTCGGTTTACATCTAGGTTTCAGACAAGTTTGCAGTCAGCACTAGGGACTCAGTTGAACTTGAGCACTGCATATCATCCAAAAATAGATGGGCAGACTGAAAGAGTAAATCAGGTTATGGAAGACATGCTTAGGATGTATGTCATTGATAATCAGACTCAGTGGGAAAGTTACTTACCATTGGTAGAGTTTACCTATAATAACAATTACCACAGTTCAATCGATATGCCTCCTTATCAAGCTCTATATGGAAGGCCATGTAGGATGTCATTGAGTTGGAAAAGTTGGAGGACCGAGTAATAGTTGGACCAAAATTAGTTCAAGAAATGGAAGAACATGTAAAGCAGATTCAACAAAGGTTAAAGGAAGCACAAGATAGACAAAAGGGTTATGCTGATTCACGTAGGATTGATCGCAGTTATGAAGTAGGGGACCAAGTTTTTATTCATATCCGACCCAACAAAAGCACCATTCGGTTTGGGAAGGGGACAAAGTTGTCACCTCAGTTCGTAGAAACTTTTAGGATCAAGGAGAAGATTGGACCAATTGCTTATGGTCTTGTACTACCACCCCATTTGCATAAAACTCATGATGTTTTTCATGTATCTATTTTACGACAGTATGTTTCTGATGAATCTCACAAACTGGATTGGAGGGAATTGCAAGTCTCAGACAAGGGAACCATAGTGGTCGAACCATTACGCATACTGGATCGTAGCGTTCAATAGCTCAGATGTCACATGGTGGACCAAGTTAAGGTCTAGTGGGACAAGTATAGCCTAGGATTTGCTACCTAGGAGGATGCAGAGACTATACCTCGTGACTACCCCTCACTTTTCGAGCATCTGTGATGCCCATTTTGACTTAGATAACTACCTCAGCTACCTATACTGAGGCTCTATGTTAGGCCCCTATACTACTAGTGTAACCCCTTATTGTTATTAGTACAACCCACTTATTATATTGATGTACCCATGTAGTGCCCTATATTTGTTACTATTGTGCCCCATAGAAGCCCACTATTGTTTATTATTGTGCCCTTACCATTTTATTGTTATGTAGGCTCTGATTATGTTATGAACCCTTAGACTCCCTATAAATATAGAGAGGAGGTATTTTCATTTGAATCATCCAAGAATTGTTCATTTATGTAATGTAAAGGAGGTTTCCCCCTCGAAGAGGCTGAATTCTAAGGCGTTGATCTATCTTTTCTATCTTTTCTTGAGCTGGTTCATAACATTCTATTTTACAGTTCCATGTTATTTATTTATGAACGCTATGTAATATTGACGCATTTAGTTGGACATGTGAAACTTCTTATATGAATCATTAGATGCATGTGGTATTGATGATGGAAATGTTGGATGTATGGCCTAATGTATGACTTACTTGGTGATGAATTAATGTTGTTTCATGTATGGCTCAAGTTGATATGATTTATTTAATGAATGACTTAGTGAAAGTATGATTTATTTCCAGTATGAACTGTAAGATTGACACGTGGGTACTAGACAAAAAAAAACATGATGTTTAAGATCACTTATATATATATAATATATATATATATATATACTATATATATATATATATATATAAATATATATATATATATTATATATATATATATATATACATATATTATATATATATATATATATATATATTATATATATATATATATATATATATATATTGTTGTTATATAAATGCATGAATAAGAGCTAACCCACAGATTGGAAAAAACTATATGATAGCCAAGATCTACTCTTCCAATGGGGGAAGGTCGAGACATCTCATGAGGAAAGGTATAATTTACATTGTTCTATTATATTTTGTATCCACTAGATATGTACTCTTATGACATGGGTAAAATGTGAATGACAGGTGACAAGACTACTTGACTCGATTATTTGATGACAAGTATCCAACCAGCGCTGTAGTGTGGTCCATATTAAGGCATTAACCCTAGTTGTGAGGAGGGGTGGAGGTATTTCCCACCGTATAACCTCCAAACCTAGAATCGTGGGAGGGCAGTGCTGGACACGCTCCTCTAGACGTGTGATGATGATTGTCAGTTGCCTGCTGGGGAAGTTAGGTCGATATAGTCAACGCTTCTGCCATTTTGGTTTTATCAGTGGTTAGATTGGTATAGCCGATGCCACCGTATATAACAGTAGAGGATATATAGGGTGGGAACAGAAGTAGGTCATGAAGGATAGGAGGATATAGATCAATTGGAGACTCTTGATGGGACATGACATCATTTTCTGACTTATTAAATTTTACTACTATAGCTCTCTCTCTATTTTTTTACACCTTATTTCCAAACTGCTTCGAACGCCTTGTATCTTTTACACTCTAAATTTGGAACAAAGTTTTCTGAAGGAGTGTATGTAATGCCCTACTTAATCTTATCATGCAAATTTTACTAGTGTTTAAATTACTTAAAATATTGACTTATAATTATCAAGAAATATTGGTGCATACCTACATTAGTGAACCTATAAATTTATTATTGATATATATTTTGTTATTATTCAATTCCCAACTTACCTCCTCAAATATTGATCCGGATTTACACAGGAACGCAACAAAACACAGAGATAACCATATATACAAAGATGCAGCGGAAATAATACTTCATTTCATTAATGTAAAATACAGAAATATGCTTACAAACAGAAATGGAAATAAACGAGCGAGGGTGATGGTAGCTTATCTCTGAGAAGAGATGTGGTGGCTACATGCCTCTGAACTATGTTACAATGAGGCTTGAAGGCCTATTTATTGTTGAGAAACAATGGAAAACCCTTAACATCCCAAAACCTAACCCTAGAAGATGAAACGCCAAATTGTGGGCCCCATTTTGGGTAAGTTGGTACATCAACTTCCTAGGGTCGTAAATTTGGCACACGATCTTCGTTTGACGCGTACAATAGCTCGTTAGAAATATCTATCTGAGTACTACAACTTTGGGAAGAGAACTCATGTTGCTCCCAGATTTCCTAAAAAACGTCATTCAGGGCCTCAAAACAGCTTTGGAAGTTCAGGACCCAAAAAAATTGCTAAAAATAATAAATTGTGCTACAATTACGGAAACTGAAAAACTGAAAGAGACAATCGTGGGGATCCAAATGGGATAGGTGGGTGGCCACCAACATCCACCTGGATCAAATATCTTTAAATTTTGATAGGATATGGTTTCCTTCCATTTCTTCCAATTTAAATATCCACATCCCCAAAATGTCCTCTCAAATTTACTTGGGAGAAGACATGGTCCTCTCTAATTAATTACCAAATTAAATATTCATGTCTCATCACCAAAATTTCCTCTCAAATTTACTTGGGAGAAGACATGGTCCTCTCAAATTAATTACCAAATTAAATATTTATATCTCATCCCCAAAATGTCGTCTCAAATTTACTAGGGAGAAGATAAGTCAAATGTAAGGATGAGGGGGTAGTTATGACATTAATGATAGGTGGTTGTGGTGGAGAAGAGGAGAAGGCATAAAAGGGGAAGGATGATTGAGAAGAAGGGGGAAGGGAGAAGGGAGAGAATGAGAGTATTTTTTATCTTAGACACACACTACATCTGGTTGGACTTGGGCTCGGAGGGCTAGGGAACCTGTGGAGGTTTCCTGGGTTAGGAATTACTTCCTAGTTGGTTGGAAGGTAAATCTAGTTGGTAGTCAAGAGGAGTATCCTAGCAGGATCAGAAGCTTAGGGGCACCTCAACCAAGCTATCAGAACAAGTATTCCTCTATTTATAAATTACTCATGTAAGTGATTGAAATGAAATGTTCACTATTTAATTGTAGGGAATAAATTTTAAATGGTAAATTATCATCATTTAAATGTTTAAGTTGGAAATATTATTACCCATTTTATTGTATTTGAAATTAGAGAATTTAATTCTAGTAGAAGACCCTAGGAAGGAGCCTCATAGACACCAAGGCTTGGGCTCTGAGGCGTTACCCCTAGTACTGGTTACTAGACAAGATCTTCGACATGGAGCCATATGAGGGAAATTCAAAGGCAAGCGCTCATGCAATTTCACCCACTCTACACCCCAATTCAACCCCAGCCTCAACAGACTTCCTCTTCCTACCTCAGCGACAAACCTCCATTGGACCACTTAACGCTCCTTAGCACACTCTCGTCTTCACCCGAACCTCACAGATTCTACCAATGGGTCCAACACCCACCCTGAAATTAGCCACGAGTTGGCCAAGTTCCAGCCACAGTGAACACTTCTCACCAAATCCAATCCCCTTACACCCAAAATTCAGACCACCAACATCTGACTCTACTTCTAAGGAGCACACCACCACAGGAGGAGACTCTAATGCATGTATGCAAATGCAACCTAATGTCGCCCAACACTGCATCAATGGGTACCAAAGATACAAGATAACAAAGAACCAAGGAAATGAGAATCAATTGGGAGAAAATCCCAACTGTTTCCCCTCTCGCACTCTAACCAATTCCAATGACACCCCAAAGAGCAGACAATACGATAGATTAGAATCTATAAAAATTTCCAAGTGAAAACCAAAAGCAGGTGGAGATCAAATTAACCAACCATTCTATAGGTCGCCATAGGGAGTGCAAGTATAAGTAAGAGTTAGAATTTCTTTTGGTTCACTTTTGCAAGCTCATGCCACTCCTGGCACCCTCTAATTTAGAGCACATTTCCCATTCAAGTCTCTAATAACTACCAAAGAGCTGGAGGGCTGGCCTATGGCACTAGTCCAATTCACTTACCCCAAACTAAAATCACCATAATATCATTGTGAAACCCATAATCCATTGTATGAAACGCTGAACCCATTTGCATTAACATAAATGATCCCGATCATTGATGGTTGATTTCACACAGGTAGGTTATTACATGTTCTGCCACACAACACTCCTTCCTTTCGCACCGTGGATGGTCTAGAGGGAGGTCAGGCATGGCTCCTGACTACCTTCGGTTATCCACGCCCATCAAGGTGTTTTGTTTTGTATTTTTCATTTTTATTTATTATTATTATTATTATTATTTTATGATTATCATTATTATTATTATTATTATTATTATTTTTCCATGTCCATGTTGATCCTCGACTAGCAACTACGCCCATTATGTATCAATTTGATATTTGATTTTAAATTTTTCGTTATAATGGATCAAGTCTGCCCCCACAGTGTGTCAATTTCATGGTTGATTTTAAGATTTCATTGCAGTGAGTCGAATTCATCTACATGGTGTGTTAATTTAATGGTTGATTCTAAATATTTGTTGCAATGTGTTAAGTTGTCTTATGTTAAGATTTTAAAATAGCTATATTTTTAACATTTAAAAAGAAATTACCCTTGTTATAATAACTCTATCATTCAAGTGTTCATTTTAAAGTTTTTTTTAGTCATATAATTTTTCCATATTGCCATGGTTGAAATATAATGAAAACTTAAGTTTTTTTGTAGTTGTGATATTTGATTTTAATTCCATGGTTCAAAAATTGTCAAAATTTAAGGTTTTTATGAGTCATGATATTTTATCTTCAATGTTATGGTTGAAAACAATTATAAATATTTTCTCTTTAACGCCATGGCTGAAAATTGTTGGAATTTTAAGACTTTTCAGAGACATGATATTTTATCTTTAATGTCATGCTTGGAAATTGTTGGAATTTTAATGTTTTTTCAGAGTCATGATATTTTATCTTTAATGTCATTGTTAGAAAATGATGAAAATTTACCCTGAAAAAATAAGAGAGATGTTATTCTAACATCAAAATTAGTTTTCACTAGAATTTTTAAAAGATGTAGAAGATTTAACCCCCCACCCCCCCCCCAAAAAAAAAAGGCAAAAAAAAAAAAAATGTCATTCCCCTAGCTTTCTTCACCTAGTGAATTACTATCATTGAATCTTCAAACATTGAGACTTTGATAATTTTCTTTTCAATTGAAAATTCGAGTCCTTCCCAAAATGGAAGATATTCAGCTTAGTTGTTGGTTTATACCTCCAAGTCTTGTTATCTAGGCAATCCCTTCTACAGAAAGAAGTGATCCCTCTAGTCTAATGAGTGGATCTAGTAAGAACCGAAATGAATAGATGCAAAGCCCTTCTAGTTTAAATCAGAATGACATGAAAGAGGAAAGATGGCCTACCTCACTCCTATGCAGTCGCTTTTCGATGTCAAAATTGATATCCTCACTTCCAATCTTGATCCTTACTATTCTGTTGCGAATGAATACCTGCAAGAGAGATCAAACAAAGATAACAAAGGAAAAACATAGCATATGCATTATAATGTAAACCATATGACAAATCAAGGAGCATCATACTAAGCAAGTAGTCATTTACACACTTATGGAAAGTAAACATGCATTCTATTAATAATAAGCACAAGAGGGAATCATGCAACCACTACCTTAAGGTTGGAAGCCTCCTTCAGGATGGGCTTCCAAGTCCAAGCCAAGACTTCACAATCTCTCCTTTCTCCTTCACAAATTGGCAGCAATTAGGCACAATTTGGCAGCAACATGACCAATCTAGTATGACCAACCATTTGAGGGTGTAAGGGATTGCATTTATAGGGAAGGAAAGGGAGTTAGGCATCCACAAAAGGGGGAAGAAGGGCCACATCTTAAGGGGAAGATCTCTAAAGGTAGGATCAAGAAGTCAAAATGGGATAACTTCACCATATCCTTATTCAACAATAACTAGCTCATCGTTCTCAAGGATTCTAGTAAGAGAAGCTTCTGCTCCATTTTTGGAAAAGCTGCATGAAGAGGACTAGCGCGAATTTTCCTATCAAAAGTCACACTATCAACACTAGTCATTAGTTAGACCAAAGGGTACCCGCACGAGTTTTCCTACTAAAAGTAGTGTTGGGCTTGTAAATAGGGTTTTTTGACAAGCTCTTCTAGAATTAATTCAAGGCATTTCTTCTTCTTTTCTTCAGGGATGCTCTAATCAATGTTTTTCATGGTGAATTCATTGACAACTTTTGTCACTTTGTGACATTTTAGGCAAAGTTTGATAGCTCAGGGTATGAGACAGGGAGTACAACAATAAACTGTATAACAGGCCCTAAGCAAATTGAGTCTCTATTTGTTCACCAAGGCAAAAGATAACTCCCACTCCTGCCACCCCTGGATGTTTTATAAAATTTTAAACAAAATAAACTAGAAAATGTATATTTGGAAAGAGACCAAAACATAGAATAATAAGACTACTCTGAATATTTTAACCAT
>APFE031661936.1:100742-124472 GCA_000404065.3 Pinus taeda | reverse complement strand
GGGCACAATAATAACAATAGGGCACTACATGGGTACATCAATATAATAAGGGGGTTGTACTAATAACAATAAGGGGTTACACTAGTAGTATAGGGGTCTAACATGCCCCTCTCCTTCAAAAGGCGTTGTCCTCAACGCTTGAGTAGTTCTTGATGCTTTTGTATAAAATTCTTGTCCTCCCATGTGGAATCTTCAGCGCGTAAGTTCTTCCACTTGATGACATACTCTGAAATTGATCGATTTCGTAGCTGTCGAGTTCTTATGTTTCTATGACTGCTCCAGGTTCCAATATGATTTTTCCTTCCTCTTCAATTTCTGGCAATATTGTTTGAATTGGGATCTTTTGGAACTTTTGAATAAGTGGCCATACTTCTCCATCATTCTTCGATTCATCCCTTGCTTCCATTTTCTTGAAGTGTCTTCCCATTCAGTAAGGTCGCCATTTTTTAAGTGCATGTAGTATTGCCAACATTTCCTTCTCACAAATAACTTGCTTGAGATGTAGCAGTAAAAATTCCCAATCACCTACATAAAAATAGTTTTTCACTACGATGTTGATCTACCTATTGTTTCATTCGATTTTGCACCAAAGTGGTGTTATCCTTTAAAAGTTGGAGAACTTGTTGTTGATGCTCGATGTGATCTTTCACTGCTTGAACCTTTTTCTTCTTGATATGTCCTTCTATCTTTAGAGTTTGAGGAGTGGTAATTTCTTCCAATCATTTACAACATATGGTCGGATTCATTTCTTGATGCTAGATGTGATCTTTCACTTCTTGAACATTTTTCTTCTTGATATGCCCTTCTATCTTGATAGTTTGAGGAGTGGTATGAATTACAAGATATGGTTGGATTCATTTCTTCTTTCTCGATGTGATCTTTCACTTCTTGCACCTTTTTCTTCTTGATATGTCCTTCTATCTTGAGAGTTTTAGGAGTGCTAATTCTTGTCATTACTTTACAAGATATGGTCTAATTCATTTCTTCTTTATCTAGGGTTGGGTCCTGGCGTATATCCTATTCTTTTGATGTTTCTTCATCCTTTTCTTCCTCCTCTTCATACTCTATGTAAAATAATTTCTTCTCAGCACACTTATGACCTTTAGTGCATTTGCTATCACAATTGTAACAATTCCCTTTTTCTCTTTTTTCTTCCAATTGTTGTGGTGTAACCCTTGTAGGTTGTGGAAGGCTAGGAGAAACAACACTTCCCTCTTTATAGTTGTGAGGGGTATATTTCCTTGTTGCCATAATTTACTTTCCAGTATGTAACAAAGCCCTTTTACTCTTTACAATTGTTGTTGTGTTGCTCTAAAGAAGGTGTTGCTCGTTGTATCCTCATAATGTGCTATCATTTCTTCCGTTAAAATTGAACACGTAACTGGCCGATCGGGATGAGGAGTCAGGTAGGGAGGAATGACAGGAGTAATCATTGCAAAGGGAGGGCAATCGGATTTGACTTCAGGGAAGAGGTAGCCCCCCCCAACAAAATTAATGAGCAAGCGGTCAGCTCAAGCCTCAAGAAACCGGAGTGGAGGTGGTGGAACGCAGATGAGTAGCGGGAGTGGCGACGGTAGTGGTAGAGAGAATATGGCAATGAACATCCATTATATAAAGATTGCGTTAGGTAGAGGTAAACTCATTCGGAACGGGGCGAGGGAGGAGCTGCAAGAGCCACAGCTAGAAGTCAACAACAAGGAGGTCGGCATCTTCGGGTATGTGTTTCATGTGAACTCTGTCTCTTTTCCATATAGCTCAATAGACATAATGGATATGTTTAGTGGATGTGAAGCCCTGGAGGATGAGAAATATGAGTGCCCCTCTGTATGGAATTGCACCGAGTGGAGAATCCTGAGAAAAAGGAAAACTATAGCAGTGAATATAGTTGGAGAAAATATGAGGGAAACCGAGATAAGTACCCCCAGGTAGAAGAGGAGATGAAGCCTGATAAGGGAGACCAGAAAATTATGCCAATTTCCCATCCTCTGGTCCGCATGCCAGAGGGCATAATAGACCTTTTATACCCGGGGGAGGGAAAGCAAAGCCAAACCCGAAGAAACAAAGGGGAATGTAGCAGAAATCGAGGAATAACCAAAGGCATTTTAGCAAGCGAGGTTAATGATAAGAATCTCCAAAAACTAACACCAGTAATTGATGAATGTTAATAGATGAGAACAGGACAAGGGATGGCGCATCCAGGCCGGGGAAGAGGACGAGGAGGTCGGGGTCGCCCAAGGCAAGGGAACCGGGTGGCAGGTCAGCAGAAGCAACAGATAGTCAGCGCAGAGGAAGGAGATAGACCTTGATAGCAGTTCAAGAAGCGGCCCATGCTTACTAGGAAGGCACAGATAAAGACATTCAATGCATTATCCAAAATATGAAATCCAGCATCCTGGAGGAGCAGTCAGGTTCAGAGGCAGAATATTGGGCAAAAACAGTGATCGATCCAGGAAACACAAGGGGTAAGCTGACCCTATACAAACAGTCTCTACATATTTACTGGGTCGTAAAACGCCTGTTGGAAAAATCTCTTGAACAATTTGCAAAGGAAATGGCGGAACTCGCCAATGGGGTGCCAAATCTGCAGAAGGAAATGAAGAATTTCCAAGTCATTATGATAAACCAAAATAACAAGTCAGAGGAGATGTCTCAAATTCTATCCAAGATGGCTGGAAGCGGCCCTAGCCAGGTAGATCAGGCGCATATTCCCGTGGACATGGACCAGCACATAGGAACCAGGAAAGAATGAGCTTCTGGAGGCTCAGTTGAAGCTGTTTTGAATTTCTCTTTTTACAGTTGCATGTGAACTAGTAGTTTAATAAGTAGTTTCAGTTGTATAGTGTATGTAGCCAATATGGACAAACTAGTCAAGTTTTTTTTTTGGAACGCTTATAACAATTTAAGGTGGCCAATAGACTTGGTTTCCCTTTGGGGCAGGGTGAGGCCACCAGAACGATGCATATGGTTTCCCTGTTTGATATAATTAGAAAACAATGGCACTACCTTTACATACAAAAAAAAAATTGACCGTGTAACAATTTTTTTACGAGAACAAAGCCCTTTATACCATAAAAATTGATCTGGTTCTAAATATGAATATGCAATACATACCTTTTGTAACAGTGGTACACCATGTAGATCAAAATATTGCTCCATCTGAAGTATCCATTTACCGGATCCTTCCCATCAAACTTCCTCATCTTGTTTTTTCTTGATTTTAGGAGCTCGATCTTGAAACGACTGTAACTCTGTACTTTCAGATCTTTAAGTTCTGAAATTGTGACCTAGAGTAGCCCTCTATGTCCTCTTTCCAATGCCACCAGTCTGACCCCAATTGGATTCTCTAATGAAGAGTTATGCCAAATCTCCCATAGTGGCCTGATTATAGACCTTTCCAGAAGAGCAAAATTGTATGAAGTGCCACGTCTCACTACTTGGACCTTTGGCTCTGAAAAATATATAGAAGAAACTAAAGTCCGTCATCTTTTTGTACCTTTTTGTGAAATTTCAATCCAATGCTCAGAGAGAAAGTTATGACGATTTTCTCCAAGTCACCTGTTTGGAATGTAACTCGGGAGTCTGTAAAAAGACCAATTTTCTCATATCATATCTCCGCAAATATAGCGCAAAAAGCTCTGAAATTCGGACCTGAGATTCAGCGCGATGTCTTCTCAAATGGGTTTTTCTTTTAGCTTCTGAAACACCGCAGAAAAACAGTTATAGAAAAAATTCCATGATGACCTGTTTAGAGCAGTGAAACCCTAGAATCCAAAACTCTGATACCAAATGTTATGGAACCAGCTCAAGGAAAGATAGATCAACACCTTATAATTCAGCCTCTTCGAGGGGGCAACCTCCTTTACATTACATAAATGAACAATTCTTGGATGATACAAATGAAAAGACCTCCTTTCTATATATAGGAGTCTAAGGGGTCATTATATTATCAGAGCCTACATAAAAATAATAATGTAAGGGCACAATAATAACAATAGTGGGCTTCTATGGGGCACAATAGTAACAATATGGGCACTACATGGGTACATTAATATAATAAGGGGGTTGTACTAATAATAATAAGGGGTTACACTAGTAGTATAGGGGCCTAACAATTTCATGGGGCAGTCCTTAGCTACCCTACTTATGACAAGGAGCTCAATTCCATGGTGCAATTTGTGAAGAAGTGGAAGCACTATCTGATGGGAAAGGAGATAATAATCCACACATATCACCAATCATTATAGTACTTGCAGGCCTAGAGTAAGCTACAACAGACTAAGCATTACAAGTGGATGGGTTTTTTACAGCAGTTTCATTTGGTGATCAAGTATAAGAAGGGGATAAAAATCAAGTTGGCTAACATGCTTTCAAGGCCGCCCACATCAAATATCACATATTTGGGGACTCTTATGCACATGGAGTCGTTCATCCATGATGCATACAGAGAGGCATATTCAGAAGATGAGGACTTCAAGGAGGCGTATCAACGGTTGCAGAGTCGGAGTCATGTGCACGATGGCGATAGCATGGTTGGCTACCATCTCCAAGATTGGTTACTCTATAGGATGGATAATCCATGTGTCCCTAAAGGTGAGTGATTGTAGCTGATCAAAGAGGCTCACACTACCAAGGTTGCAGGGCACTTTGGTGTAGGGAATACCATGGATAACTTGCATAGGTATGTGTATTGGTCGAAGACGCAAGAGTAGGTAGATACGTTCATAATAGGATGCATGCTTTGTTGTACCAGCAATTCTAACAACAGGAAACATGGTCTATATCATCCCTTACCTGTACCTACTCTTCCTTGGCAAATCATTTCCATGGACTTTGTGGGAGGTTTACCAATAACCAGGAAGGGACATGACTACTTGTTCGTGGTATTTGATAGGTTCAACAAGATGTCTATCCTGATTCCCTTTAAAAATACCATCAACAGGCAAGAAGCAACAAACTTCTTCTTTGGACAGAGTCTGGGTGCACTTTGGGATACCAAGGAGCAACATTTCAGATAGGGATACAAGATTTCTCAATGCATTTTGGACTACATTGTGGGAGAATATGGACACCAAGCTAAAGAGATCTACAACATTCCATCCATATACATAAGTATTCAATGGGACTTTGGTGTAGGTTCTGAGGAGATACAACTAGAAGCATCCACAGACCTAGGATGAAAATCTAGTATATATACAACACTCTTACAATAGAGCAGTCCACACTTCTATAGGAAAGTCCCCATTTGAGACTTGTTTTGGATATTTTCCACCTTCACCTTTGGATATTGCATATGGGCATCAAGGTGGAGTGAGGAAAGATTACAGGAGATGCTTTGAGGGATATTTAGGGAACAGTCTATATTGTAACTCTAGTTAAGAGTTGATGTAGGCAAAATTAACCACTAGTAGACTATCAAGTTGTGTCATAACTTGGCCACTATGAGGAAGAGGTGTTTCATTCTTTCGAGAACATTTTGTTCCATAAATGTGCAAAGATAGCCATAAGAGATAGGAGGTAGAGCACACAGAGATAATTTTTGCAATATAGCAGCCCACAGGCCACAAGCATCAACCATATTTCCAAATAGAGAAAGAGAGTGAAGCAACCTCACCTTCCAATTGGGTTTTCTATCGAAAGGGTTTCCCATAGAGAATATCTTGTGTCTTATGTGTGTGTGAGCTTATTTTTTCATTCTCTAATTTTCAGCATAATTTCCATTCGTATGCATGCACTAATTAAAATTAATTCTATAGATCTTAAAGTTTAATAAAATGGTAATAGTGTAAAAATTCTGCATTTTAATATTTTATTATCAAATCTGTTGTGACAGACTGTCCAATGGAATATCCACAACAATTTACAAATTATGCTCACTCAACCAAAGTTAAGCCTCAATATGGCCAACATTTTAAATGTCCTATGGTAATCTTAATTAACTATATTAATTATTTAATATTATCTATCTCCAATATTAATATCTCATATGTTTATTTTTGTAGTTGACAATATTTATAGCACATAATACCCCACCTTCATGGCTAATTATGCACTTGAGTATGTTACATCAGCTTAAAATGGAGAGAAGTTGTAACAAACCAACAAATGAACATAATATTATATTAAAAAAGTTAAAATATAAATGTATTCTATTTTAAACGATACAAATTAAATTAAATGAATAAATATTAATTTATATGTGTGTGTAAATATTTTGGGCCTGGATTGAAGCTCGTTGTAGAAGGATGTCAATGGAAATGGAGGAGCAAATTAAAGGACAATGCGAGGAAAGGAACCATGCATCCTGCATGGTTACAGGTGGTAGGGGTTTTGTAGTTCGCCATTTGGTAGTGAAGCTCATCCAATCCAATCTCTGGACTGTAAGAATTGTTGATTTGGCCCCCAAAATCATATTGGATGAGGCTGAGGAGAATGGAACCTTGGGCCAAGCACTGGAATCAGGTTGTGTATTGTATTACAGTGCAGATCTCAGGGATAAGACACAAGTGCACAGAGTGAAGAGGAGGTTTCAGGACATTGGAAACGCTTGTTGTGGAGATATTCCTGGGGCAAATTGAAAGTCCTCTAATGATTTTGGTTTTGCCCCAATCGTTCATAGAGTCGAACGAGTCTATCATTAGGCCTCCTTATTTGGATAGAGAAGGTTGTCATGCCTACACTTTGAAGGTGCTTCCTCAATATACAATGTTTTCTTGCTTAAATTCTACTTGCATCAAGTATCCGAATCATATTGCATGGAGGAGAGCCCCCTCTTCTCATAAACAAACACAGATCCAATGTTTAAGTTTAGATTCAAACAAAACACAAGTAGAAGGGAGATCACATAATGCATGTCTAGAGTAGTTGGTTCAGGTTTTTATCAAAACCATTAGTGGGAAATCGAACGTGCTAAGGGTTTGGGGAACGAATATGGTGACAGATTTGAAGTAGAGTGTCCAAAATATTACAAGTATTCTTGCTTCTTTACAAGGTTTGATCTTTTCAGGAAAAGTGATGCAAGATTGTATCCATTTGGAAGACAATGGTATTCAAAGAAATGCCACAATTATCCTGAATTTAAGATTGCAAGGTGGTGCCCCAGAAGTGAGATTTCCACATGGACCATCTTTGGCTAGAAAGGATTTGGCCTTGTTCAAGGATGCACTTAGAGGGAACACTGCCACACTGGACAAACAAAACCCAAATTTGACAATACCAAGGCCATACATCATAGAGAAGATGGAGAAAGCCCTAAGTCTGTCCATAGAAATACCAGAAGTAAGTTGTCTTTTTCATTATTTTGTAAGCAAAAGCTATCATATGTCAATTTAATGGACACTGGCCCAAATCGGAAGATCTAAATGAGTGGATCTACCTTAATTGGACCAAAGATTGTGGCATTTATCTGTGTGTAAAAGG
The DNA here is from genome assembly GCA_000404065.3 of Pinus taeda. Classification (NCBI taxonomy): domain Eukaryota; kingdom Viridiplantae; phylum Streptophyta; class Pinopsida; order Pinales; family Pinaceae; genus Pinus; species Pinus taeda. The sequence continues at coordinate 117,056 of APFE031661936.1, read as the reverse complement.
TTTTTTTGTGGTTCAATTTGATAAACATAAAGACTTTGATTATTTCATAAATGAAGGACCATGGTTTTGGGGAAGGGCGGGTCTCTTTGAACCCTATGGTTTCCAGGTTTTGATGCTAAAATAATGGTGGTTACAAAATATTCATATGGGTAGGCTACATAACCTTCCGCTTACCTATTGGCACCATCACGTACTAGAAGGCATCGAGAATGCTTTGGGAAGGTTCCTAAATATGGATCACGAAAGAATGGACAAAGGTATCTTCACATTTGCAAACATTTTTGTGGAGATGGATTTAAGTAAAGGACTTCCTAACTATATTCATCTTATGCATCATGATTTCAAGTGGACACAGTGGTTAGATTTTGAAATATCACTTTTATATGTTGGATCTGCCATCAAACATGGCACTTGCAGAACACATGTAAACAAGCAAAGAAAAGGACAAAGAAAAGATTGCCAAAGAAAAAAGGAGGGAAATTTCCAAAACCTCCATCTTCAAATGATGGGGATGAAGAAATGGATGAGACCCAACAATATCCAGAGACACAAAATCAACAAGGTTCTCAAAAGGAGTGAGAAGAGAAATAGAAGGATCAAAATAAATTGGCAGAGGTTCACAATAACTCAGCAGTGACTTCGACCCTTGATAACTAACACAAGGAAAAGATCAAAATCAAGTATTAGGTGGAACTAAGTCATCTCATGTTTCAGAGAGCTCAGATTCAGACAAGAAGTCCTAAACGCTCCAAGAAATAATGCCTCACAGTTATTACAGCTACTCCATTTCTTGAGGTTTGGCAAAAAGTCCAAAACAAAAAAGGCAAAAAAAAAAAAAAAAACTAGCTTATCTGGCCAATTGTAATTTTATTTCTTATTTTATTTTTTTGGTAGCTTTGCTACTTTGAGTGCTTAATGCACACTCACTGGTCCCTTGAGACAACTCTTGAATGCACTTTGTGCATCTACTCAATGTAACTTTTTATTTTTATTAATAGAAAGTTGTTGATTTTTCCAAGGAAAAAATTTTGGACCTAGCGTATACGTTTTAAAATAGTTTTTTTCTTAGCTAAGAGCTCGTCTTCTTTAGAGGTAAGGAAATAAGTTAATGAGCTAAAATTGGGAAGCATGCCCCCAAAAGATAAGCACTATTAGCGGTGTAGTTTCAACTGTCATGGTTTTCCTTAAATCATATTGATCAGTGACCCTGCATTTGTAGATTGTAGCGAATGATAATAGTTCCCACTATTGGTTTGAAATGTTTGTCATTGTAGCTTATTTATAGTTGTTAGACAGTAATTTGTCACCGTCCTTGTTACCCCTTCTCCCGCACATTGGAGGACTTATTCCGGGACCTGTGAAAAGTGACATAACCTGAAAACACTTGCATTATATCCCCTTGAGTATGTACTTCATATGCCCTGAAGACACCTTCTGCAAAATACCCATAAAAATAGCCCTTTTTCCATTGGCATTGTTCCTCAGTGTAGCACTCGTGCCAATGAGGGAAATCCTCCATAGAGGGCGTGCCAGCTGGCGCTCTGTCTCAAAGTCGCACTAGCGCCAACCCAGTTGGGTAAAGTTTTTAACAAACCAACTTGCGAAGGTTCTTCCTAACCTATTCATGAACTGATTCCAGTTTGAGTTAGTTCAGTTGGGCTTCGAATCTCCATAGAAGGGAATTAGTTCTCCACCTCTCATGGAAGCTTCCTAATGATAAGGACAATCCCATGAATCTTGTGAATGATCTTATCTCCTTCTCCTCTCTCTATATAAGCTTGTCCTTTTGCCTTTGACAAGCTAGTTAGTAATTCTACTCTTCAAGCTCCAAATTCTAAGTCCCAAAGTCTGAGAATTGCTAAGCTCATGCTACAAGAGGCCTTGTTCATCCCCATAAGGCTATATATTTAATGAGGATATCTTTGTCCAAGTAACCAAGGAGAGAGAGGCTTGTTCCCCATTCCCAACAAGCTTTGCAAGGCATGTGTTGTTGATCGCCCATCCAAAGGAGGATTTGACGTCAGAACTTGGTTGTATTCTTCTTTGTTTATCAATAATAATAGACGACTATCATTATGGTTCCACTCTTATTGTCTTTATAATGATGTTTGAGTTATATCCTTTCTGACTGATATATAGTTTCATTTATTGGATTTTATGCTTGTATTTGTGTTGTTCTTTGCATGTGCAGGTATCCGTTCACAAGGATCGTGGGGATTGTGACCAGCTGGAGCAAAAGAACGGGAGAGACGACTCTTCATCATCGGTATTTACTTTGCAATTAGGAACCTGCGTGTTAGCATTGTTTGATTGTTGCTAGACCCCATTTAGGCTAGTGGGATCACCTCTGTCCGCAGAGGGGATTTACCTACACAACAATTTGGCGACTGCATTGAGGAGTTGGCTTTTTGCCTTGTTGTTTGTTTTGGCTCGTTGTTTGATTTGTAAACTTTAGACGGAGCCTGAAGTATGGCCAGATAGCCTTCGAAACACTATTTCTCTGCATTAGCAAAGTAGATCAATGCCACTTCAGTCCATCTCTGGTTTGGTTTACGAACTGAACGGCTTGGAACTTGCCTTGTTTCTTGGTTATTTCCTTGGATTCTCCTGCTTGATTAGCTTTCTGGGTTGAATGCCTGTGTTGCTTCTTGCCTCTTGGTGTACTTAGGTATTGTTGATTTGGCATTGGCTCTTTTGTTTTTATTTTTTCCATAGCAAACTCGGTTGGCGCTATTTTATAGCGTGACAGTCGTGCCAGTTGGCACAAGTTGCACATTTACAACCCGCGCCAATTCCTGAAAGGCGCTTTTTGCAGCCTAACAGTCACGCCAGGCCTGGAAACTTTTGAAGTTTGCTTGGTTGTGAACTTTTTGAGCTGGGGTTTTGTCGTAGGTACCTTTTTCAAACTACTTGATTGTGTTGGAGTGCGCTTTGACTGGATTTGATCGTTACCCTTTGGGTGTTTGCTTTTTTCTATCGATTTCAAATTTCTATCCCTAGGACATCTAATGGCTTTGTGTATCGAGCCTTCCTCAGGTGTTTTGATCTTCTTGTGGTCCAGTTGACTCTTTATTTGCTCGCTTACGCTTGTTTGGTAGTTGTGAATTGTTTTGTTGCATTATTTGAGTGATTTGATTTGTCTTCACTTGAATTTCGCTTCGTCTCACTTTGAGCCTAGATCACACGGCTCATTGTTGTCTTTGGGATCTTTCTTGTTCTTTGGATGTTTGATTTGTGATTTGAGGAACTGAATGTGCTTGTATTGAATAGAATTTGTTTGTGTTATTTCTCAAAGTTGTTTAATGCATTTTGTCATCATCGAAAAGAAAAATCTCTTTTGCTTTGAATTAGTTAATGAAAATTAGAACTTTTCATTTCGATTAGTGATTAGGGATCTTAAAGAAAAGTTTGATAATTTGCATTAGCTGCATTAGGGAAGCTTTGTTGTTGTTTTGTGATCGTTTCATTTCCATGAAAGCTCTTTAACTCTCTCGTAACTAGCATTCATCGAATGAAATGACATGCTTTGGCATATAGATTGCATTTAGGGAATTTTGAGAGATTACATAGGGTAGGAACTGAAAACCGAAACCTAACACAAGATCAACTTTAAAATAAACCAAATGAATTTAAAAACGCATTGGAACATAACACTCACATTCTAGAGGTCTATGCTAGAGACGTGCTCCGGCGTCGTTAAACCTAGTCACTTTTGTTTCCACTCAAGGTTGGGTGATTCCTCCTTTTGTGACTCAACTGTGATCTAGTGCGGACTTGTGCTCCCACGTATTGTCGAGTATATGGGGAGACTCCACTAGGTTATCATCCTTGATCCACAAGAAGCCGTGTCTACTGCCTTATAGCCCGTAACGCACCGAACACAACATTCGGGAAGATTGACTGCCATACAGAAAGTCCTTGGTTTTCATATGATTGCTAAGGTGTATATGCAGTTTTACGAATTGTCTGGTAAACCCCTTGCCTAGTTCTCCAGAGTAGTCACTTTTTGATCCTTTTCAGACTCCCTAAAAGAAAAGGCTCACTTGAGCATTTATCACTTCGGACTCACTAAACATTCGAAGGTGACTAGAGTCATCTTTTTGTCCTTTGTCCTAATGTCTTAAAATTTATTCGGCCACATTCACACTTACCCCTTAGATCTTGTTTGTGTTAGTTTTGAGTAGGGTCTTTCCTCGTTAGCTTGTCTAGGATTTTTTGAATTCGATCATCCTAGCGGATCCATTGATCCTGTCTCCCGTCCCTAGTGACCAAGGGTCTCCTTCTTCTGCTGCTCCTGAGACACCGGTTTGTGGTGATACTTTTCCCGTTATTCCAAGTGTCCAACCGTTGAACTCTCGCGCTCCAAAAGACGATCTTCACGATCTATTTTGGAACCTTGTTTGGGAACCTTACGAAGAGGATTTTCCATCTACTCCTACTGGAGTTTCAGTCCTGATGGATTCCTCTGACATGGAGGACACATCTCCTGTAGCGAGTGAGACACCTGTTTTGTCAAGTATCGAGACTCCTATCCTGGCCACATCCCCGGTCATATCTACGCCTTTCACTGTCACCCCTCTCGGTGTTACAGTGCCCTTACGCTATAGGGATTTGAGGGATGCCATGGGCTCTAGGAGCTCCTCTTCAGGTACCATGTGGGATCATAACATCATTCCCACTACGGGATCTTTTGTTTCACAAGTTCACAATACCGTTGTCACGTCAGTTCCGAACAATCTGACAGTTTGTGTCACATCTTCAACTCTGGTTGCTAGTGTCGTTACGGCGCCTTCAATCGTAACTACTATTGTTAGTCCGTCCCGCGGTCCAGTACATAGTGGCCAATCGGAACATACACCCAGAGTTGTTCATCCTGTAGTTAGTGCCCCACCTTCTTCTGGTACCATTCCAGAAGGGGAGGCATATTCTCAATATTTGCATGTTGTCCAGAATCCAAGCACGCAAGGCCCTTACTATGACCCTATAGGTCATTATTTGTATACCTCCTTGCCAGTTGAGCCCGCTGTTGAGGTTTCAGTCTCGTTGAATGTCGCTTGGGGTACCATTGGTTATGGTGGTGCCCAAGTCCATCTGGATCAAGGACAACCGTACCAAGGACCATCATATCAAGGTCAGCCATCCTACACGCAACCTAATTATGGGCAGCAGTATTATGGCCAAACCTATCTAGGGCAACCTGGAGGCCCACAAGGACAACCCTCCCGGGGACAACCTTCGGCCTATGGTGGTCTGTCTTTCACCTATCTTGGGCAACCCTCTGGAAACCCAGGATAACCTTATGCTCAACAAGGACAACCTGGAGTCCAACAGGGATACCCTTTTGGTCAACCCTACGGGAATCCAGGACAACCTTATGCGCAACAAGGACAACCTGGAATCCAGCAAGGGTACCCTTCTGGGCAGGGTGGTCAACCTTACATGCAGCAAGGCCATCTACTCAGCCTAGTCAGCCATTTGGACAGGTTGGTCAACCCCAAGGTCAACCAACCGTTCAGTCCGCTCAGCCATCTGGTCCATAAGGACAATCCTTGGTTGTACAAGGACAGCCTAACACCCAGCAAGCTCAACCTTCTGGGCAAGTAGGTCCATCCCAAACTCAACCAGGACAACCTTCCGGCCAGGTGGCCCAACCTCAATCTTCTCAAGGACATATTTCTGGGCCTGCTCAACCGGGCATGCAGATGGTCGTTGCTTCTCAAGCTCAACCCGGTTTTCAGCCCGAGACTCAAACTGGTCTCCAGATGCAAGGTGGGTTTCAATCCCAACCTTCTTACCAAGCGCAGCCTGGTCCCCAGGCTCAGTATGGAGCCCAGCAACCGTATGGATACCATCAACCCCAGGGGCAAGCTCAGTTTGCCCCGTATCAAAATTATCAACAGATGCAGGTCACTCCTTATCAAAATTACCAGCAACAGTATGTTGCTCCTGCAGGTCAGTTTGGTAATCAATGGGGCACTGGGGGGGAGATCCAGAGTCAACCGTCCGGTTATGGATATAACCCCTATGGATAGAACCCCTACGGACAGGGTCCTTTTGGGCCTGGTCCGTCCGGACAGAGTCAGTGGGGGCAACCAGCAACTGGTTGGAACTCTAGCCCTACCTCGTATCCACAACCGCAGATGTCCTTCAATCCTCAGCTACCATTCTTAGCAACATTGGAACTGCCAAATGTATCTAAATTGACTAATGATCCTATTTTGCATAATCCATATTGGCCGCCAGTTCCAACCAAGATACCCAACGATTGTCCCAAATTTGATGGCAAAGCTGGAGAGGATCCTCAATCTCATGTTATGACTTACCACCTTTAGTGTTCGTTAAATTCATGGCTTGACGATTCAATCCGACTCCGCCTGTTCCAAAGGACTCTCACCAGCTCGGATGCTAAATGGTACATTGAGTTGACTCATGCGTCCTTTCAAGATTTCAATTCATTGGCAATGGCATTCCTAACTCATTTTCAGTTACCCATTCGGTATGAGATGGGAACGCATCTCCTTACGTCTCTCAAACAGGACACGGCCACGCACATCTCTGATCATATACATGAATGGAGACGGCATCGTCGGTTGATCAAGTTCTAGATTCCTGATCAACTCCTAACCAATTGGTTCATGACCTCCTTTGTCCCTAAGATCGCACAGGACATTGCTATGGGAGCTTGTGTAACTGAAGAGCAAGCTATCGCACGTGCTCAGTACCTCGACCTAGTTTACTCTCAGTCAGGTACTTTATATGAGTATTTTCCTAATGCCCCAAGACACGGTACATCCAAAGCTCCGCCAAAGCCATCTATTGACGGTGTTATTGGCTCTGTAAATCCGTCGTTGAAGAAATCATCCTCAAACTCTGGGAAGCAAAAATCGAATGCTTCAAACTAAAACACTTCTCAGGGTGGATCTAATTCTGGAAGTACTTCTGAGATCAACGTCGTTCAATCCACCACGGCAGACAAGGCCTCAAAAGGAAAGAAAAAGGGGAATGCGAAGAATAAATCTAAGCAACCCAAACAGGACTCCTCCAAACCTCCACCCGAGGAAGGAGCCAAGTGTAAACCGAAGTATCCTTGTCTTATCTGTGACGAGGATCACTATACCAAAGACTACCCAAGGCGGTCCGAAGTTAGTCGTTTAATGAAAGGTGCTCCTTGGATTCCTGCGGTTCTGAAAGAACCTTTCCCCTCTCAGCAAACTCAAATGGTGGCCGATCCATCCTCGTCTTCTTCTCCCTTTGGTTCCCAAGTGTTCATGGCTAGAACCATTCCCGTTCATGTAACGACTCGAACAAAGGAATATCCGTCATCCGCTGGGAAGGAGCCTGAGGTTCCCTTAAGCGCTTCTCCGTCCAGTTCTGGTCCACTCCACATCGAGAGACCTAGCGCTGAGACACCCATCCGACCCCCTCCCAAAGGAGTACTTCAAAGATCATCTTACAACCCAAATGCTCGTGCCGCCCAGCACTATAGCATAGTTGAGGACTTAGCTCAGGATCCGTCGGCTATGTCCACTTTATAAGTTCTCTAGAGCTGCCCCCCTTAGAGGAAGTCCCTGCTATCGACCATCGGTGGCATCAACCCGGCCGATTCGGATTTGATCACCTTTGATCTCGAGAGCCATGTCCCAAGACTATCTCATTAGATCGCCTTCCTCATTCAAGTCATCATCAATTCGAAAACGATTCATCGTATGGTTATTGATGGAGGCGCATCAACATGCATCATGTCTATTGCTTGTTGGAAAGCAATCGGGTCTCCGACGTTGAGCCAGTCTCCCACGACGCTGGAAGCCTTTGATGGGAGAGAATCTCGCCCCTATGGTATCGTTCAATGGTTGTCGATTACTTTGGAAGGGAAGACTGTTGAAGTAGAAGTTGAGGTCATTGATGCAAATCTTACTTACAACCTCCTTTTGGGCCGAAGCTGGACATATGCCATGCGTGCCGTGCCTTCGTCCCTCTTTCGTGTCATTCATTTCCCTCATCAGGGGAAAATTGTCACGGTAGACCAGCTCTCCTTCTTCGCTTCTTCTTCTTAAGGCAATGTGCCTTTCGTGGAGCATACCTCCATCCCCTTCGAGAGTGTGGGAGCCGGGCTCTTCAAAGATCCCGCCCTCATGGGTGTCTTTTCACTCCCACCTCCAACCCTCGCCTCTATCAGTATGATTTCGGTTCGTTCTGATCCTTGGGTCCTTCCCCCCATTGACCAGATCAAATCATGGGGCGAGGAGATGCCGTTGAGTCCCGCCAAGCTCAACTACATCGAAATTGTTGTTGTATCGGCTCCTCTTGCTGAATCTACTTCTTTAAGCGGAGCTCTTGACTCATACGACTATTCCCCTTGGCTTGGAGAATGCGGCTCCTCGGATCCGTTAAAGGAAATATTTCCTTCCGACGAAGCCATCATAGAGACCATGTCTCTCGAGGAACCTCTGTGGTTCAATCTTCATCATCGTTCCTCATTTCTCCCTACCCTTCGGGAAACGTTGGCTTGTCTCGAGCAGTTTTCTCCTTGTCTCCCTTCACAACCCCTTCAGACACCTATTCAAGTATATCAAGTGTCTTCTGAAGGGAATTTGGGGAACATCACGCAGACTCAACCTATCGACATCTCTGTCAAACCAGGGACTGTCGAGCACATCTACATAGGAGTCGCTTGCACTCCTAAGGAAATTCAAATCTATATAGCTCTTTTTCGCGAGTTCCGTGACGTCTTTGCATGGTCTAATGAAGAGATGCCCGGCATTGGTCCAAGCATCGTAGTGCATGAGATACCTACGTATCCAGGAGCTAAACCTGTTTGTCAGCATTTACACCCTATGCACCCCCGAAAGGCTGCAGCAATCAAAGCGGAAGTTGAAAATCTTCTTAAAGCTGGTTTCATCTACCCCATCCCACTCACAGATTGGGTCTCTAACATCGTCCCTGTGGATAAAAAGCACGGTACTATCCACGTCTGTGTCGATTATCGTGATATTAATTGAGCCTGCCCAAAAGATAACTACCCCACACCCTTCATTGACCAACTCATTGATGATTTTTCTGGGAGTGAGATATATTTGTTTATGGATGGCTTTTCTGGATATAACCAGATTAATATTGCGCTAGCTGATCAACACAAGACAACCTTTATCTGTCCGTGGGGTACTTTTGCTTATAAAAAGCTCCCTTTCGGTCTCAAGAATGCTGGTGCCACTTTCCAACGTGCGATGTCTTATGCCTTTCATGATATCCGGCACATCGTGCAGCCTTCTCTGGATGACCTTCCCGCTCATTTAGCTAAACGCTAAGACCATTCGTCGCATCTCCGCGAAATCTTTCTCCGCTGTCGACACTATCATATTCGACTTAATCCACATAAATGTGTCTTTTGCATGGAGTCTGGCCAACTTCTCGGGTTTATCGTCTCCTGAGAGGGCATCCACTTGGATCCCCTTAAAGTCGAGCCCATTTTGAATCTTCCTCCCCTTGCTTCTTTGCGGCAACTGCAGAGCTTGTAGGGTAAAGCAAACTTTTTACGACGATTCATCCCAAATTATGCCGAGGTGGCAAAAGGTTTCATACGGTTACTGAAGCGCGACACCGTTTCGATGGGATGCCATAGCTCAAGAATATTTTGAACATCTTAAAACTCTTCTGGTTTCCGCCCCTTTGTTGCGTCCTCCAAATTACCATCGCAATTACACATTGTATATGGCCGCTACTGATACCACCAACGGCATGGTTCTTGTTCAGGATGACGATGATGGCACTGAACATGTTATTTATTACCTTAGCCGCAATTTGTTAGACACGGAATATCGATATGCTTATGTCGAGAAGTTGGCACTGGCCGCTGTTTGCGTCGTCCAATGCTTGCATCATTACATCTTGTTGCGTACCATGACAGTGATCTCTAATTGCAACCCAATGACGTACATTTTGTCACATCAGTTGCTGGGGGGGAAATACTCGAAGTGGATAGCCATCCTCCAAGAGTTCGACTTGGAATTTACCGCTGCCAAGTCTAAGAAATCACTTGTCTTCGTTGAACTGTTGTGTTCTTTGCCATCTACTGTTGCCTCCTCTCAGTTAGAGGATTCCATTCCGGACGAAACTCTCTTCCTCATCAGCACCCTCGATCCCTAGTACGGGGATATTATTGTCTACTTACAGACATCCTCCTTCCATCCCGAGACATCTAAGGATGCTCGCCGACGGATCCGACATCAAGCCCAACCATATCGCATCGTTGGGACACCCTGTATCGTCTCGGCGTTGATTCTATTCTCCTCCGATGCTTAACTCTCGAAGAAGCAAAGAGAGTTTTAAATGGCTGCCACACTGGTGCCTGTGGTGGTCACATGTCTGGATATGCCACTGCACAAAAAATCCTCCGTGTTGGTTACTTTTGGCCCTCCATTTTCAAGGATTGCATTATTGCCGTCCGTTCATGTCGTGAGTGCCAAATTTACCAACGGAAGATGCGTGCACCCACTGCTCCACTGCACCCCGTTGTTACCGTCGGCCCTTTTGCCAAATGGGGCATCGATTATATGACCTGTAACCCTCGCTCGGCCGGGGGGCATGGGTACATCATCGTTGCTGTTGATTATTTTACGAAATGGGCCAAGGCGATGCCTACATTGTCTAAAGACAGTCACACTGTGGCGCAGTTTTTGTTCAACCATGTTATCTCGTGGTTCGAAGTCCCCCAAGCCATCGTCACTAATCATGGAAAGCATTTTTGTAATCACATGATGACCGAGCTAACAACCCAACTGGGCCTACGGCATGATAGTTCAACCCCATACTATCCTTAGGCAAACGGTCAAGTGGAAGCTGTGAACAAGGTCTTGGTCACGATGCTTCAACGAACTGTTGGCATGCATAAGTCCAATTGGCATTTGATGTTGTTCTCTGCTTTGTGGGCCTACCAAACCTCTGTGAAGGATGCCACTAGTTTCACTCCCTTTCAGTTGGTCTACGGACTGGAGGCTACCCTTCCTATTGAGTGTTAGATTCCTTCATTAAAGATAGCCGTCGAATTTCTCCCTGATACTACTCCAGTAGAAGAGCGCCTTCTTTACTTAGAGCGGCTGGACGAGATTCATCGACTAGCCTCCTTAGCTATTGAAGCACAAAAGAAGCGAGTGAAAACTCACTTCGACAACATTGTTCATCCCCGCTATTTCATTAAGGGAGACTTGGTCCTTCTCTATAATCAAGCTAACAATAAGCTGGGGGCAGGAAAATTCGAGCCTATGTGGCACAGGCCCTACATCGTGAAAAGAGTTTTGCAAAAAGGGGCCTATGAGCTTATTGATTACGAAGGGAATCCCCTGGATAAGCCCCGAAATGGGCTTTATTTGAAAAAAAACTATGCATGAGTCAAGGCACTCTCTTTTTTGTATATACATGTGCTTTCAGAAAGTGTGTTGTGTGTGCATGTTTTCATGTTTTGTCTTGGTGTGTTGGCGTGATTTCCGCTTATTGTGTCTTTTGCTTCTTGGGCAGATGTCTGGATCACCTTACGTTGGTTTCGCTGATGGTGCCTCCCGCAGTACATGCAACTTTTCATCTACGGCATGGATTATCTACGATCCTCATGGTGAGTTAGTAGACATTCAAGGGGTTTGTCTAGGTGTACAACGAACAATAATGTTGAATATAGTGTTGTGATTGAATGATTGGCTGAGGCGATTAACCTCGGCATTCGAACATTGGTTGTGAACTTGGACTCTCAGCTTGTCATCCACCAACTCAACGGGCATTATTCCGTCAGAGATCATCGGATTTTAAGGTTGTATTTACATGTTAAGTTGTTAGAAAGGGATTTTGATTTCATTACTTATCAACACATTCCAAGACGACTTAATACGTTAACTGGTGCATTAGCTAATTATGTGTTGGACAGGAATTTGCATAACATGTAATTCAGCATAACATAAGAAGCATAAAGTACAATAAACCATAAAACGTATGTATATATATATATATGTGTGTGTGTGTGTGTGTGTGTGTCCAAAATGTTTGCACCCCGTGCATCATCAAAAAATAATACATGTTTTCCTGAGTACATCCGGAGACAACATGTCTCTCAAAAAATATGCATAGAAAAGAAAAGCCTAGATATCTAGTCTCGGTGGTGCTCATGGTAGCACGTCACCGCTCGCACTAAACGTCTCAGGAGTCGGTGGAGGCGAGTTGGCACCCCCACCGTGTGCCTCTGGTACGCAAGCGGGACATCCGCTAGCCGAGCGTAATCTGGAATCCCTCAAGTGATAGCCTCGAGGTTCTGAATGAGCTCTCCTCTGTCACCGCCCTCCTCCTGAGGATCCGCTGCTGCTGCTACTGCTAGGTGTCTCCTCGCAATGGGAGACATGCCAGCTGGACGCTCTGGGCCAACATCTGCATATGCATATAAATTTCATTAGGACAAGCATGTACCAACCAAAAAAATCATAAAAACACAAAATTAAAACACGAGATCATACCAATCTCCTCGTCCTAGTCGTCTCCCTCCGGCAGAGGGAGGTCAGGGTCTTTGGTGAAGTCTTTCCCCGCATACAGCTAGTCCTCCACCATAATCAGTTGGAGGCGAAGCCACCCGAAAAAATCAGGTCTGAAAGACATCTGTTGACCGCCACCGCCACTCGGCATTAGTGCTCCCCATCGAGCCATCCTCGGCTCTCGAGGTGCCAGGTCAGGAACAAAGGCCCCTTGGCCCTGGAAGCTTGGCACACGTTCCAAGAAGAACGTCACCAAGATGGAGCCATATCCGAACTGTTGCAACTTGGCCTTGGTCAGCTGCCTCTTCATATTGGTCGTCACTGCTGACGCCCAATTGAAGACTGTTGGACTAAGGCACTCTGTCGCCAAGATCAGGTGGTTCTTCGTAGCTTCGTGGGGCGTCTGTGCCCTCGCAGCTCGTGTGATGGTGAACAGCAATGCTCTGAGTGTCAGGTCCGGGACAGTGGGGATATCCACCTTCGAGCTGCCCGACCTGTATCTTGCATCTGGGCAAACACGGGCCTTCACCTCATCCATCTTCTCTCCAGATGGCCTGTTACCGGTCAGTCGAGGCACCAGCCCCCGTCGTGACAATCCAGTAAGGAAGTAGACATCAGATATGTTTCACTCCAATACTTGGTCCCGTATTCGGAACACCTGTTCCTGTACGTCCCACAAGTTGATCAAATACTATAAGAGCTCTCATTGAGCTCGTAAATAGGACAATAGGAAATATTTCTTGAGCCCACACGCTCTGAGAGCCTCCATGAAGTCCTCATCTTCTAAGGCCAATGTGTCCACTTGGTCATGTTCTCGTTCTTTCCACACGATCACCATTTTCGCGTATTTCCTTGCAAACACAAGCCCAAAACATCAAGTTAGATCCTTGTATAACTTAAAAATGCAAAGAAATATGGTTTAAATTTGTTAAAATTGGCCAAAAAACCCACGCGGCCATTGGCGTGACTATTTCTAAAACAGTCGCGCCCATGGGCACGTGCCCTTTGGGAAAGTTGCCCCATTGGCGCAGGTCCATGCCCAAAACCCGCGTCAATGGGCGCAACCCTTAATTTTAAAATCCTCCCTATAGGGGATGAAAAAACAATTTCAAACAGATAGAAATGGAGTAAAGGAAGAGACGCCTTACCTGACACTGACGGCGCTCCGAATGGCCAACTGGATTTGTCGCAATCGCCGATTGAAGATCGCACACCAAAAGCCCTAATGTCGCTCTCCAAAGGTAAAAAGTGAAAAGTAATTTCTTGTTTTACCATTTTCACCCATTTTATAACTTTTGACCCTCAAATAGGTTTTAAAAGTCATTTTATGGATATTTTAATGTATATTTGTGTCGAAAATGGATTTTACACCGGTTTCTTGTGCAGCGACAGGTGTTTGTGCGACTTAGGCGGCGAAATAAGTTGTATTTTATACTTTTTCGGACTCGGTAAATACACGAAAAAGTCACTTTGGAGTCACCTTTTTGCTCTTTTCTGACTCTCTAAACGTGAAAAGAATGCCGAGTTGGTCCTCTCAACTTGTTAAATGGAAATGAGAGGCGGTCATCTTTAAACCCTTTTCCGACTGTGTAAAAAACGAAAAGATTGTTGGACCCTTGTCGTTTTAGGTTCGTTAATGGTCACGAAGCGACGTGGTTTCGATCGCTTTTTTACTTTTTCAGATCGGGATCACTACTTATGAAAAGTACTCCTTTGTCGTAATGATCGGGCAGTTCTTTCGAGCATTGTTTTATACTTTTTCGGGCTCAAGAGACACAACTTTACGAAAAAGAACACCCCTGGAGTTTATTTTTCCGCTGTATTTTCAAACTCTCTAAACATGAAAAGACGTTGAATTCTTCCTTTGTTAGACTCGTTAAAACTTAATGACATCGGATGCCGTCAAAATGACGCCTCCCAAGCATATGCTATCCCCGTCAAGCTTGTCATCCAAAAATAACCAGGGTACTCGCCAGAAATGGTGGGGAAAAAAGGAACCACAATTATCGTCGTGTCAGCAGTATGTCGCTCTTGAACATGGCACTTGTCTGCATTCGTGTCTGGGTGGGGACATCTCATCTTGTTTTACACTTGCCTCCTTGGGTTTGGGTTATCCTGTTTGACCTCTTATCTACTCATTGCCTTGTCACCATGACCCCTGATCATTTGATGTCAAATACTGCCAAGTCCACTGTCATGCCGCCGATATGTTCCAGAGAAGTTGACCTCTGCAAAATACTCAACCTCCCTCTGATACCTCACACAAAACATCTTATCCTTCTCTGTCTCGTGTCGATGATGTGGGAAACATTATGGCCCACCTTCGATTAAGGTCACTTCCTGTCGACTTCAGCTCATTGTCCAGGAAGTTGACTTAGAGACTCCCTTCAAGTACCTTGGAGCCTGCATGCCTCAATGGCAGGATCTTCGTGTTCGACGCGAGGTTTTCATCATTGGCCTCCGATCGAATGATTCTACGGGTGTTCGACGTCGGCTCACTGATTCGCACGCCGTGGATTGTACCTATAGTACCTTGAGGACCATTGTCATTATTGGTGGTACCTCTCGTGTTTGTTAACAGTTTTCATCATTGACTGGTAATCAGACGATGTTCCTGCATGTTCAACTTCAACTCCTATATTCGCATGCTTGAACTTGTACTTTGTTCGGGTCGAGATGGAGCGCAAAACCCTGGATTTTGTCAATTGAAATCCAGGTTGCGATTTTGTGGATTATTGTGATCATTACATGACTCATTTACTGGATGGTTGCGACCATGTCTGAGTCTGTTTACCGATCCTCACTGGATGCCTGCGTCCCTACCTTGGATCCAGATTTTTATGTACTCTGCTATGGATGGTTGTGCCCATACCACATACATCATGTACTTGAGATATCAGTTGTACTCCATGCAGGTTCTCCAACTACAGTGTTTTCAGTTGACCATGTTCTTGTAAAGCATTTCACCCCTCTCTCTTGGGCCTCATGCTTTAGGGGGCATCTGTTACACAGTAATTTGTCACCGTCCCTGTTACCCCTTCTCCCACACATTGGAGGACTTATTCCGGGACCTGTGAAAAGTGACATAACCTGAAAACACTTGCATTGTATCCCCTTGAGTATGTACTTCATATGCCCTGAAGACACCTTCTGCAAAATATCCATAAAAATATCCCTTTTTCTATTGGCGATGTTCCTTAGTGTATCACTCATGCCAATGAGGGAAATCCTCCAAAGAGGGTGCGCCAACTAGCGTCTGTCTCAAAGTCGCACTAGCGCCAACCTAGTTGGGTAAAGTTTTTAACAAACCAACTTACGAAGGTTCTTCCTAACCTATTCATGAGCTGATTCTAGTTTGAGTTAGTTCAGTTGGGCTTCGAATATCCATAGAAGGGAATTAGTTCTCCACCTCTCATGGAAGCTTCCTAATGATAAGGACAGTCCCATGAATCTTTTGGATGATCTTATCTCCTTCTCCTCTCTCTATATAAGCTTGTCCTTTTGCCTTTGACAATCTAGTTAGTAATTCTACTCTTCAAGCTCCAAATTCTAAGTCCCAAAGTCTGAGAATTGCTAAGCTCATGCTACAAGAGGCCTTGTTCATCCCCATAAGGCTATATCTTTAATGAGGAGATATTTGTCCAAGTAACCAAGGAGAGAGAGGCTTGTTCCCCATTCCCAATAAGCTTTGCAAGGCATGTGTTGCTGATCACCCAGCCAAAGGAGGATTTGACGTCAGAACTTGGTTGTATTCTTCTTTGTTTATCAATAATAATAGACGACTATCATTATGGTTCCACTCTTATTG
>APFE031661936.1:71499-100493 GCA_000404065.3 Pinus taeda | reverse complement strand
TTGTGTTGTTCTTTGCATGTGCAGGTGTTCGTTCACGAGGATCGTGGGGATTGTGACCAGCTGGAGCGAAAGAACGGGAGCGACGACTCTTCTACAAATACTAGCATTGGATTCGAGGTAGGCCCTCATCATTGGTCTTTACTTTGCAATTAGGAACCTGCGTGTTAGCGTTGTTCGATTGTTGCTAGGCCCCATTTAGGCTAGTGGGATCGCCTCTGTCCGCAGAGGGGATTTACCTACACAACAAATAGTGACTAACTTGAATAGTAAAATTTAAAACAATTAAGGCACTTTATTGTCAATACGATGGTAAATTATGAAGACTTTAAAGTTGAATACTATAAAAGTTTGTCATTGTAGCTTATTCATGGTGACTAACTTTAAGAGTCATTTTTAAAACTATTTACTTGCTCTACTCTCAATGTGTGATAATTAAAAAGATATATCGAAATTTGGTCCTCACAGCAAGTTCTCCAAAACAATTATAAAAGTCTTTAATCACGATAACAATTCTATTTTTTACATTGAAATATTTCAATTTTAAATTACCTCTTCTTATACATAATTTTTTAATAATTTTTTTAAATAATATATAAATGATAAAAAAATAATATTTTTTAATAAATTTATTTATTTTGTAAACAACTTTATTATTTTTTTTTTAAATTTTATTTTCCATTTTAAATTGTTATTTTGTCTTTGTGTAAATTTTATATAAATTAAATCTTAAAAAAAAAAATCTCTATTAAATCTCGCACCCTCATTGCCCCTCCCTTTACCTTCCTCCCTACTCATACCTATACCTATTGCCTTATGGTTTCAATGGAGAAACCGAAGGTGTTTATTATGGTTTATCTTCGAATCCCGTGGCTTGCTCAATTCACATCATTTTGTTTTACAAATCCTTTCCCAACTACGTTATTCTACTTCAATAAAAAAATAGTTGTGTTAGCATATTTCTTTACCAAATTCATAAATCTTAGAAAAAACATTAATGTCCTTTTGTCAACCCATTTCCATTTTTCCTTTCCACAAAAGAGCCTTGTGATCCTTTTTAATATAATACACATATGACCTATAGTCCCTAGTTTATTAACTTAATTCACATTTATTCTAAACTTAATGTCGACCTATATATTAAAAATCATTATCTATGACTAGATAAAACTAATGTAATGCACCTAGCCAATTAAAAGGAGAATTGGAATTTATGTATTAAGTGAAAGGGTGTTTATAAGGGTGTTTATCTATATATATACTCTGAGTTGAGTTTGGATAGTTAATATAATCAATGAAAGAATGATTTGTGTGTAATTATGATGTGATGTAATAGCGATTCATATAACGATCTTATACTAATTATGAAATTTTTTAAATAAATAAAAAAATGTTTTTGTTTTATTGTGAGATGTTTTTATTAAGATGTATTAGATTTGAGTTAATTTTTAATTATAAAATATGGTTATAAATATTGGGAGTAGTTTTTAAGTGATTTTTTGGATTTTTTCATCGATTTCTAGCTATAATTTGGCGAAAAAAATTGTGTCTAAATCTTGATTTGTGTTGTTTACATTGGATTTTCGAATACATATATAGATTCAACACCCTCAAAAACCCCTAGGGCACTTCTATTGTGAAGGTTTCACCTATCAAACTAGTGATTTCAATGAATCCCTGTCGGATTCTAGAAAAATTAGATCGGAAAATAACCCAGAAAACTTTCCAAAAAGTTACACTCAAGACTCCTCATAAATATTGTGTTAGATTTGATGTTTGGTTTAACAATTTTTATCTCTACAATTCATTTTCACTTTTAACTTTTTTTATAAAATTTAAATTTTAAATAATTAAATCAATACAATCTAATTCTTTTTTACCTATAAATTCAAGCAATAATATTTACATACTTATTTCTATGTCAAATTATTGATTACTAGTATAGATATATCTTAAGTACAAATCTAGCATGCACTTAGAGGGATCAAATCTCTTCAGGTGCATACATCTTTTAGAGTGTAAAATTTGAGAATAAAATTGCATCCCTCTCATCCCTTGACAGATCCCAATGAATATATAGTGATTCTCTCTCAATATATATATATAATGTGTAATTTTTCATTTTTTGAATTGTATTTTGGAATGCTATATAGATTACTTAAGTTAAACTTGTAAGTCAAAAATATCTTTATTAAGAGAAATTGACTAACACAAATATACATGAAAATTGACCAAACATAAACTAGTGAGATTTAAAATATAAAAATTATACATCTTTTTTTTTTTAACTTAAACGGTTATATGGATTTTATTTATCTGGAAACAATGGGACTTTTACATGCTTTCCTCCATTACATTGCAGTTCTCTGAATACAGAATTCAGGGCATTTGCATAAAACCATTTTCGTTAACGAAGATAAGCCCTTTCATGATTGCACTGCCTTTATTTGCCATTTTGTCCACTTCACTGTTTAAATTTCTGAGAATATGATAGAATTTGCAGCTGTCAAAGAATTGGAGAACTCTTTTCAGTCTTCCCAATATTTTGTTGAGGCTGGGATTGTTGAATCGATCCCCCGTATTTAAATTTTTTATTATCAATTCTGAGTCTCCGAAGACTTGCAGCTTTTTCACTCCTTTATCTCTTGCAATTTGGTAGACTTTGAGAAGTCCTAACAGCTCAGCTTGGTTATTGGACTTCTGTCCTAATCCCCAATAAAAGATGTCTTTTGAGTCCCCATCCGGAGAGAAGATGACTCCGCCTGCTCCAGCTGTCCCTGGATTCCCTTTTGACGCCCCATCAAAGAAGGCTGTGTGTATTTTTTGAGATCTCCACCAATTCTGATAGTAGTCCTCTTTATCTCTTAATCGCCATCCCTAATTGTTACTTTGAGGTTTAGGATAGTTCCTGCTCGGATATGGCTCCAGAGAACCTAACCATCTCTTTTCTTCTGGCAGTAGCAAGGAATCTTCTTTTATATACTGATGTTGGGCTATTTCAATCAAAAAAGCCTTGGCTTTTGCAGCTATCTGCAATGATGAATGTCTCACCTCATTGAAAATCTGTTGATTGCGTGCCAACCAGATCTGCCAGCAAACGTATTTGGGGATCACTGACCAGATTCTGTTCCAGATAGATTTTTGGGGGATTTTCTGGGGATAATGTTGCTTCCATGAGGTAAACAGGTCAGCTGCGGAATTAAAGGAAGGAACATGAGTCTGCAAATCCATTAATATGAGACCCCAGACTTCTTGAGCTACGCTGCATTCCATAAAAAGATGGTGAGCTGTTTCGGAATTGTTTTTGCACATAGCACACCTATGAGGCCCTGCTATTTTTCGCTTCTCCAGGTTATCTCCCGTGAGAATTTTGTTATGGATCAGTGTCCAGCAGAAGAAATTTACCTTTGGAGTGGCGAATGAGTCCCATACGCTTTTCCATAAAATTGAGGGGTGATTGCTATTTCTCTTCCCCTGCAGAACGCGGTAGCCCTCTGTTGTGGAGTAAACTCCAGTTTGACCCCACCCCCAGCAATCTTTTGCGGCTCTATGAACAGGGGCGGCGTCCTCCAGGTATTCTTCCAGCAAAGATTGTTGATTTTTCAGCCTGTTCGGGACTCCAAAGAGATCCCAACCCTCCCACTTGCCATGCTGATTCCACTTCGATAAGTCATAGAGGCGTTTGACTCCCGCACGCTCTAACCAGATTCTCAGCTCTGTTATATCCGTTTTATCTGCTAAGGGAGTGTTCATCATTATACTATCCGTCCATATATTTATATGCTTGCCGCTTCCAGGAATACGATACAGGTGATTTTTGAAGTGTTGACTGCTTTTACAACACAGGTTCCAGAGTTGCATGCTTTTAGTTGTGGATGTGTGAGTTACATTGCTTAGATATTTGCTTATTCCATATTTTGAAAAAATTATACATCTTCATCACATTCAAAATTTAAAATAATAATAATAATATTATTATTAATTACTTTATCTATCAAAAATCAAATTGATATAAAATTATATTACTTTACAAATTGATTCAGACCACCTAACTTTAACCCTACATGTATGTTCAAATGACTTATCCCAAAGAAAATTATAAAGAATCCACATATGAATGTTCTCCCATGTACCGTACGAGCTAAGACTGTGCCCATGGTCCATCCTACAATTCCATTTGCCTCCGCTCCTCCCCTTTCGATCCCGACAAGTATAGTATGTATGCATGCAATTATTCCCAGAGCCCAAACCATCGATACATCTCATTATCCCTAAAGGTGCAAAGGTACACTGAAGGAATAGAATATTTGGGGAAGTTCATCTCACCACCAACACATTGTGGAATGCAAGCACATAAGGTTTTCTTAACTCTCTAAGGCGAGCCAGATAAACAATACCAACAACAGGAAGGGACATAAAAAAACATAGGTTGATCCATAGGCAATTTACATTTTTGGGCCTATATAAAAAATATATTGTTACGGATCCAAATCATCGAAGTATTTGAGATCACAAGCAAGGGGTTGGAGGGGAAACGAACTAACCGAATTGGAAACAAGGTGATTAATAAAGGATCTCCCTATGAATTCAAGAGGTTAAAAGGAACATTGTCGTGTTTGTTCACCACGATGCATAGTTCCCCTATAATAACATCTAGTGTTTTGTTCGTGATCACAATGCAAGTAATTAATAAGTGTGTATGGTCTAGTTACCTTAAGAAATAATACCCTTTTAGACGCTTTGGGTCTCCCTTACTCATTATCCAACACTTTCTTCCCCTCAAAGCTAATATGTTAGCTCTCTCTCTCTCTCTCTCTCTCTCTCTCTCTCTCTCTCTCTCTATATCTATATATATTTATATATATATATATATATATGCTACGTTTTAGATTTGATACGTGTAATTATGGTTATTTTTTTCAAATGGTTTATTTAAAAGCAAATAAAGATAACAGGTTCTAAGCTCCCTACTAGGGCTCTCTCTCTCTCTCTCTCTCTCTCTCTCTCTCTATATATATATATATATATATATATATATAGAATAGATAGATATGCTACGTTTAGATTTTTGATACATGTAATTTATGGTTTATTTATTTCAAATGGTTTTATTAAAAGCAAATAAAGATAACAGGTTCTAAGCATCCCTACTAGGGCACTCACCGGGTCAAAATAGGCATCCCTGAAAGGGCACTAAGTGTTGGAGGGCACAAAGTTGGAGAGAAACCATCTGTTGAACTACAAAAGAAATGGATTTTTTGATTAAAGTGAAATAGATTTGGACCAGTGAACAATAGTGCACAAAATAATAATTCCATATTGGTAGATACGATCATTGAAGTTGTCGCATACAAATGAGTGTATTGATAAGTTGTAAGTTGGCGTGGGACATAATAATAAAAGTTGGTGAGAGAGAAGTGGAAAAATGATAATTAAGATTATGATTCATTCACGAGGCTTCCCTGTTACACAATAAACAATCATGACATCCTGCTCTTCCACGTTTTTTTCTTCGTGCAAGGAAATCCAACTAGAGAGAGTGACACATGTATGTCAATTTTTAGCTTCCAATTTTACCTATCTTTGTAGAGCTTGAGAAATTTTGACATATTTGAGCTGAAAAAAAATTGCGAAAAAGAAATTCATGAGAGCTCTCAAGGCCATGAAGTGATATGATTTAGAATCTAAGATCTTCCTCGGATTATAAGCAAAATGCTTCCATTGTGGTTAAGGATTCATCAATTTTTGTAAGTGAAATGAAGAGTTTTTATGTTAATTTTATGAGAAATTTAACATAAATCATAAACTGAAAAGCAGCATAAACATGTATATAACATCATAAAAAACACATTACAACAAGCACATAATAAAGGAGTTCACCCCTCATGGGATACGTCTCCTTGGTCTAGCTTCCAATGGCTTGCACCTCTCTATTATGCTCAAAAGTGTAAAATTATGTTTTTACAATGCTCAAATGCTTCTGAAACCTGCTCCAATGAGTCCAAAATGTTCAAAAATGGCTATCTAGACTCTTTTTGCAACCAATTTGGTGGAAAATTAAAGAAGTTATGACTTCCCCTTGTTTTCCCATTATTCGCTCCACAAATTGCTCCACATCCGACAGGAACCCAGAATTTCGCTCCAAAAATCCGCTAACCAAGCGAGAACTTTTGCCGCACAGTGGGCCATAATCCATCGGCACCAAATGTCCATCGCAAATCGCAATTGGCATAGTCCTATGGTCTTATGGACTGTGAACTAGGCGAGTGATATGCGATTGCAATTTGACGGACCCGACAAAACTCTTAACTAGAGATTATAAATGTATCGTGTCCAGGATCCTTTCACAATCAGCGAAGTACCAAGGTCTTGTATATGTGGAACTTTGAACCGTGTTGTGATTTGCAATTGCAATTTCACATTGCAACCCAAAGTTGTCGGGGTCGATTTTGTAGTGTCGTGCGAGATGTGCAATTTCATAGCAACTTGGTACATGCCAGGGGTCAATTCTGTAACAACTCCCTTACTGATGTACTATTTTCAAAATGCAGGGACCAATGGAGGCCTGCCACTTGGCACCTCCCAATTCGCTGATGGAACCTACCACCAATTTTGCCATGTGAGCAAGTCAAACCTGAATTTTGACTTGCTCTAATTTCTGCATACGAGCTCAGATTTGAGTGTCGTTCGCACAATTGGAATTAGAATGACGAGATCTTCGATCTAAAGCTAAGTTTAACAAGATTCTGACACTCTTATTTTGAAACCTAATTTTGAGCATCTTATCACTTCTCCCCACTAGAAGCCTTTTGGACCCCAAAAGGATCACTTTGAATTGTTCAACAAGTGAGGGTATAGTTCCCTCACCTTTCCAACCTCTATCCATTTGTCTTTTGAAGGAATTGTACCCTTGAGCCCCACTCGAAGATAATCAGTACTTCCCCTTTTTGAGGTCCTTGTTCTTCTGTCAGGTATAGTGTCTTGCTGAAGTACATCAAGGAATTCTGGAGAAAAGTCTTCAATAGATGGTATTTGAATATTATCTCTTTGATCTTCAATCAAGGGAGCCTCATACAACCTTAAATTCTCAACATTAACATCATAAATTTGTATATATGAAGGCAAATCCAACCTAAAGGCATTGTTACCAATCTTTTCCAAAATTTTGAATGGACCATATCTAATTGGTTTGAGCTTTTTACCTTCTCCTTGGAGCCTCTCTTTGTTAATGTGAAGCCAAACTTCATCACCAACTTGAAAATTGTGATCTTGATGATGCTTGTCATGCCTTGCTTTGTATTTTCCTTGGCTTTTCTCAAGTTGTTCATGAACCTTTTGGTGTACTAATTGTATTTGTTCAATGAACTTTATTGCTTTGTCTATGTCACTATGACCTTCAATAGAAACATCTTTGCCAAAAATAAAATCCAAAGGATATTCAGGCAAGTATCCCATGCATGCCTCAAATGGTGAAGTTTGAGTGGAATATTGCTTGGCTCGGTTGTAAGCATGTTGAATATAGTGCAACTATTAATCCCACAACCTAGGATGTTTGTTGCAATACCCACGCAGAAGATGTATCACTGTTCTGTTCACTACCTTTGTTTGACCATCTATTTGTAGATGAAAGGTTGTACTCTTTTTCAATTTGGTGTCCATGAATCCCCACAAGTTTGACCAAAAATTCCCATAAATCAAGAATCTCGAACACTAACAATGGATGTGGGCAATCCAAAATGCACCGAATCATTCTGAAAGAATAACTTAGCAGTTTGTTCAACTGTAACTTGCTTTTTACATGGCATCAAAATACACATTTTTCTGAACCTATCCGCAACTACATACAAACAATCATGACCTCTTTTTGACAATGGAAGACCTCCTACAAAATCCATAGAAACACTTTCCCATGGTCGTGAAGGAACCGAAAGTGGTGTGTACAATCCTAACTTCCTATTACTAGGCTTACTTATTCACATAATGAACATCCATTAATAAAACGAGACACACTTTCAAGCATACGAGGCCAATAATAATACCTATGTAGATGTGTCATCATCTTACTTACACCAAAATGACCAGCAATAAGAGAAGTACGTGCCTCTCTTTTGATGTTAACTCTTTCTCCCTGTGGAATACAAAGCTTGCCTAGATGGTAGAACAAGTTATCATGCAAATGATAATCCAATTCCTCTACTTGGTTACCTTGACTCAAGCTTGCATAAACATCTTGAAAGTCATTATCTAATGCATATTTCTCAATATAACTTTCATGTAAAATAGAATTATGCTTGAGTGAAGTAATTGCACTAACAATCGGCCTAGAGGGCATATCAACAACTTTATTATAGATACCTTTCTTATACCTAATTATCAAGTGGAATTGTTGAAGGAAACCCATCCATCAGAAGTGCCTTGATTGTTGCAACTTTGGTTGAGATTGCAAGTATTGCAATGGCTGATGATTAGTATGAATGACTGTTTCCTTACCCATCAGCTAGTGTTTCTATTTTTTCACACTTTACACCAATGCATACAATTCCTTGTCATATGCAGGATAGTTAATCACTGCACCATTAAAAGTTTTCGAATGAAAACAGATAGGCTTACCATGTTGCATGAGGACTGCACCCATAGCGTAGACACTAGCATCTGTCTGAATATCAAATGACTGTCTCAAGTCTAGAAGTACGAGTACGGGAGTTGTATTGATCTTTTCCTTCAATGCATCAATGGCCTTTTGTTGTTCGTCTCGCCATTGAAAAACCTTTTTCACATTGGTCAAAGCATGGAAAGGAGATGCTATAAGAGAAAAATTAGCAATGGATTTCCTCCAATATCAGGTTGCTCCCTGAAAAGTTCTTACCTCTGTAATTGTCTTGGGCCTTGGTCAATTTACAATGACATCAACCTTGGAGGGATCTATTTTCAACTCACCTCCTCCAACAATATGACCTAAGTAAACTAAAGAAGTTTTTCCAAACTCGCATTTTGAAATCTTAATATACAACTATTCTTTTTTCAAGACATCAAGTACTTTTCTTACATGCATGACATGTTCATCACTAGATTTATTGAAAATTAAGATTTCATATAAGTATACCATGACAAATTCATCAAGAAATGGAGCCAACACATCATTCATCACACGCATGAATGTAGCAGGAGCATTACATAAACCAAATGACATAACTAGCCATTCCAACAAACCCTGTTTTGTTTGAATGTTGTCTTCCAAATGTCTCCTTTAGCTATTCTAATTTGATGGTAGCCACTTTTTAATTCCAGCTTAGTAAAATACTTTTCATCTTTCAATTGATCCAGTAAATCATCTATTCGAGGCAGTGGGTAACAATTCTTTACCATAATTTTGTTCAATGCAAGAAAGTCCACACACAAGTGCCATGTTCCATCCTTCTGTGGCACCAAGACAATAGGTGAACCACAAGGCGAGGAAGATGGTCTAAAGATCCCTTTATTCAACAACTCTCGGATTTGCATCTTAATTTCTGCGCTTTCCATTACTGACATCCTGTACATGCCAATTTCAAGAAGAGGACAATTTTGCTACAACTGTATCTTGTGTTGGATTCCTCTCTTGGGAGGTAATCCCTTTGGTTCCTGAAACATCTCATCATATTGGTTAAGTATGTCAACCAATTCAGATTTCAAATTTGAATCACAACCTTTAAAAGCTTCGTTATTAACATCATTTTTGGGTTTGATCATGAGAAGCACAAAATTCTTGCTTGAATTCACCAATGTTTTCATCTTCCCTCATTAACAAGCGGAAGATTTGTTTTCTTGTTGTGAGCTCTCACAATATATTCTACACCATTTTTTAATAAATGACATTTGTTTTCATGTCTATGGAAGATAGATTTTATGTCATAAAGGTATAGGCTACCCAGAACGATGCCATAGATATCTAATGGCACAACGTCAAGCTCCACTTCATCTATAAATTTTGCAGTAATGGAAAATTTCAATTTACACTTTCTCATTACCCGCAATTGTGCATTGTCACACACCCATCCAAGTGGATATGGTTTAGGATGTGGAATGATTTCCAAATTTAAAATTTTGACAATGTTTTCAGAGATAAGATTGGCTTAAGAGACACTATCAAGCAACGTATCAATCTTCTTGTGTTTTGATATCATCCTTATTGAAAAAGTTCTATTCTCCTATTTTCATTTGGAGTTTCATTTTGTGAGTCTGAAGAACTAGTGTTGGCAATGGATTCTTTTCCTTTTAACCCCATGGCTATGATTTTAGTTTCATCACCTAAATCAGATCCCAAATCCTGTTGAGTGGTTGCAGTTGTTTTTTGTTTTCCCTTTTTGTTGTTTCCTTTTGGTCTCATTTTTGGATGAAGCTTCCAACAATGACCTTCATCGTGACCCTCTCTGGAGCAATGTTTACAGATTTTTTTCTCTCCTTTTTTGATAGATGCATTTTTCTTTGCCTTCCGTTTGAAAGCATTTTCTTTTCCTTTACTCTTAAATAGCTTTTTACTACCTTCTTATGGGGTGTTTTTCCCTCTTGACTCAAGATGAGTGGCTTGCACACACATAATCTAGATTATTGGGATTAAACATTAAAATAATATGCCTAAGGTAACTGTGTAAACCCCCTATGTACTTCAACAATGTGTCTTGTGATTGCAAATCCACACCTAACATCAAAGACATTTTTATGAATTATTGGCTGTAATCTTGCACATTTTTACCTTTAAGCTGTCTAAATTTCTAACAATTCATGGATTTCTGCATATAAGCTAGAGGGTAGAATTGTCTTTTGATTACAGCAATGAAATCATTCCAAGAAATTGAGATCTTACCGTGTTTTTTAATGTCTTCTTGGGTCTTTGATTCCCACCATAATAGTGTTGCACCCTCCATTCTCAAGGAATCTAACTAAATCTTTAAGTCATCCTCTTGAAGTTTTGTAATCCCGCAATAAACCTCCAACTGATAAATCCAATTATTAAGCTTCTTTGCATTTATTCACCATTATACATGGGAAACTCAAATTTAACATCAAGTTTTTAAAAAGGTGATTTACCAATTCCTTTTGAAGAATGATGATGAGTATGAGTAAGGGTTATGTTAGTGGAAGAGGGTAAAGATGCTTATGAAGAAGAAGATGAAGAAGATAAAGAGAGGGTGGAGGTTTGTCTCCATTTCAATTACCTTCTCCTGAAGAGCCTTCTCCATTGGGAAGTTTAGAAATTTCTCCTTGTAACCTGGTATTCCTCTCTTCATAGAGGACCTTCACCATCTCTATCATATCAAAGAAATCCTTTCTGAAGGTTTTCTTAACTTATGTCATGTTTGTAGGTTCTCCTTCGTGAGACATGATATCTAGAGTCTCAAATGCAGCTTGAGGTTGAACTGGTGTTGGATATTGTGGCAACCTTTCTCTCCTTCCCCTTGACCCAACTTCAGGGCTTCCAACCAACTTTCCTTCACCTCTTTTGAGTTTTAACCTTATAACCATGACATAAACTTGCAAATAATTAAATCCTTCTTTCACAAAGAAAACCTAGTGCTCTGATACCAAATTTGATTTGATTAGAATATTAGTTTGCGGTGCTAAAATCTTCCTCAGATAATAAACAAAAAGTTTTCATTGTGCTTAAGGATTCATCAATTTTTGCAAGTGAAATGAAGAGTTTTATGTTAATTTTATGAGAAATTTAACATAAATAAAAAATTGAACAACAACATAAACATGTACAAAAAATCATCAAAAACACATTACAACAAGCACATGGTAAAGGAGTTCACTCCTCTTGGGCTATGTCTCCTTGGTCCAGCTTCCAATGGCTTGGGCCTCTTTATTATGCTCAAAAGTGTAAAAAATTGTGTTCACGGTGCTCAAATGCTTCTGAAACCTACTCCAATGAGTCCATAATGTTCAAAAATGGCTATCTAGCCTCTTTTTGCAACCAATTTGGTGGAACCGGAAGAAGTTATGACTTCCCCTTGTTTCCCCATTATTCGCTCCACAAATTGCTCCACATCTGACAGGAACCCACAATTTTGCTCCAAAAATCCGCTAACCGAACGAGAATTTTTTCAGCACGATGGGCCATAATCTATCAACATTGACTCTCCATCGTAAATCACAATCGGCGGAGTCCTGTAGTATTATGGATTGTGAACCAAGCAGGTGATATGTGATTGCGATTTGGCGGACCTGATAGAACTCTGAACTGGAGCTTATAAATTTATCGCATTCGGGATCCTTTCGCAATCGACGGAGTACCGAGGTCTTGTATATGCGGGACTTTTCACCATGTTTCAATTTTCGATTGCGATATCATATTGCAACCCAAACCTATCGGGGTCGATTCTGTAGTGTCGTGCGAGATGTGCGATCACATTGCAACCCGTACCTGCCAAAGGCTGATTCTGTAACACCTCCCTTAACCGAAGTGAGATTTGTGAAATGGGGGGTCAATGGTGACCTGCCACTTGGAGCCTTCTAATTCACTTATGGAACTTGCCACATCATCCAATCTTGCCACGTGAGCAAGTCAAACCTAAACTTTGACTTGCTCTAACTTATGCATACAAGCTCGGATTTGAGTGTCGTTCCCACCATTGGAATCAAAATGACGCGCTTTTCGATCTGAAGCTAAGTTTAACTAAATTCTAGCACTTTGATTTTTTAGCCTAATTTTTAGCACCTGATCATGATGTGTATAGGACTTACAAGCAATGATGTCTCTCTAGTCATAAAACGTTGAAGGTGTTATCACCTAGATTGACCTCAGGCTAAAGGGAGGCAATGCCAGGGTAACCGTAAACCAAGCTTAGCCAAGTAGCTAGCCCTACTAGGCCATGAGAGGGCTCTCTACATAAGGATCTCAGTCAAGATGATTGGATCAGGTAAAGGATTTTAGGCCAGGTATAGTATCTTGAAAGTTTTGATTGGATTTTGTAGATGTTTTGCCAAATCAGGAGGAGTTGGGCAATTCAGTTCTAGGAAATTAGGTCAGAAATGCAGGGTGTTCTATGGGGCAAGGTAGGCATAGGCTTTAACACTCTAGGGCTTGATGAGGTGAGATGTTTAAGACTGGTGAGAAGCTAAGAAGGGCATGTGACAATCATGGATCCTTCCTAGACTGCAGAAAACATGAAACAGTGAATGGTTTCCCAAGGCAGAGCGCTGATGCAATGAATTCCGCCTATCAAACTTGAAAACATTCAAATAGAAGCAATGAAAAGATTGATGGCATACATAAAACATATAAACATGTAATCGCAGAAGAAGAAACTGTACTAAAACTCCATACCACAAGGATCCCATAAAAATAGTTGCAATTCTAATTAATTTCCCTGCCAAATTGCTTACAAAGGTGTACAATCAAGCTTTGAGCATCCACATTGAGTCCAACCAGTAAAAGGACTGAGAAACTACATGATATAGGCCTCAAAACAACTAATCCTAGCCTCAGGGGTCAAATCCATGAGAGAGGGAGCAGTTGCACAAAAAATTGAACTGATAGCTAAAGACTAGGGTTGTCAAACTGACTCATCCCTAATATGAAGCAAACTAATTCATTACATGCCACTTAGGCCATTCATCTGGTGTATCTACCCTAGGTAACAGAAACACACTTTAATTGCATCATCATTATGAATTACATCAGTGAAAAATAAAAATCCCACAGGTGAAAAGTATTTTCTTAGAGAAACAGTGAAAATTTTGGCTTCCTGTCAAATGTGCAGCGCCAGTGTCAAATGCGCAGTACCAGTGTCAAACGTGCAGCGCCTAGAGGAAGTGTGCAACGCCATCTTCAGGGTGAGTTTTGACTGCCTTCTTGGTGTCCAAATCTAGCTCAGGATAGCTCATTGGAAATCTTATCCTAACTAGTTTCCAAAAATTCCCTTAGTTTCCAAATTGAGCTTAATTTGCCCCTCCAAAACTGCAATCTCCCAAGACTGCTCAAATGCACAGCACCTGGCTCAGAAAATAGGCAGAAACATGATTTTTAGGTGGTTTTTTGCCTTTTCCACCTAGTATTTTTTACTCTCAAATCTGGAAACATGGTTTTCTTGAGTGTAAATGGTCTTCTAAATCCAATGGTGGTGGTCATTCCTACAAAAGATGCCCCAAAAAAGTGTACAGCACCCTAGGCGTTGCACGTTTGACCAAGAGACTGATACAAAAATTACCTGAACAAAATAGGAAATGCCAAAAGCAAAAAACTGAGTTCATGGTCTTCAAAAATGGTTGACATAGCTGATGTTAAAGGTGACTAAGCATGGAGAGAAGCCTCCACCAATAGGTCAAGCTTGTCCTTCTCCTTCTGATGAGTTAAGGCCTCAATTTTTGCATGAGCACTTTTGAGCTTGGCTCTAGCAATTTTGTTTCTCATGGTATAGTATTTGGCCATTCTTCTTTGAACCTCCATATCTCTATTAGCTTTAGCTAACAGCCCTCAAGATGAGTGTTAGCCCTCTCAATCCAATATTCCTGGTTCTCATTCACCATTATTCCAAATTGTTCATTTAAGGTGAGTTGGTTGGCAAGTTGAGCTTCTTTTTTTCTTTCAAGCTTCAAAGCTTGCTTTAGGCTTCTAGTCCTAGACCTCCTCCTAGGCATTTTTTCCTCCATGGGCTCACTGTAGTCACCATAGGTTTCCTCAAGTTGGATTTTATTCTTTTCAGCTTCCCTTTTAGCTTTGATGAGCTAAACTTCCATAAGCTCATGATTGGTCTCCATTTTCCTATTTTCTTGTTCATAATAAGATATAATGCATTTTTCTCTTTGTAGTTTCACCTACAACTCACATATCAGTGCTTCTTGCTCTTCGAGGATCATTTTGGTGTTTTCTTTTTCATCTTCCTCATCTATGTCCACTAAGTCAAAATCTTGCTCATTTTCATGGGGGTCGTCTTCCTATTTTTGCATTTCTGTTTCAACCATTTTTTCCTTTCCTTTATGTACCTACTTTGTTGATGAAGATAATAAGGCCCTCCCACAATCTGTGGGGAAAATACTTGCCTATTACTCTCTGACAGGTGTGCACCATAGTACCTAAATTAGTCCCTCTGGGCTTGCTGCTTTGACCCTGATCACTTTGTTCTTTGTCACTGTCCTCTTTCCTGTCAGATGAAAGAATAGGTCCATGGAATGGTGGTAATGGGGGTGATGGTGGATGAGATGATGATGGAATGCCTTGAACATTTTGAGGGGAAACTTGAGTGAAAATGGGGTTAGCTATAAATGTACTCCATGCAATGTTAAGTTCTTTAAGGTGATAAAGAACTATGATATTTATGATGGAATGGTGAAATAAGCTTTTCATTTGATCTTTGTATTCTCTTTTTTGGGCAATGTAAGCCATCTTCTCAACACTCCTAAAAATATAGTAGGGTATATTGAGCATTTTAACCCTAGTGAAATGCATAAGTAACTGGATGTGGTAAGAATAGACCCTAGAGAACCTACCCTCACATGAAAAATACTTCATTATAATCCTCATCATAGGTGCATATCTGTCAATGAGGTATGAGAAAGGGAAATAACCTTTTCTTTCACTTTTGTACCTAGGTTTGATGTATGGTTCATAAAAATGTGCTTCGATTTCACCCTACGTGAACCATTTTTCCCCAACTTCTGGAATCCTGGTGGCAGCTGATATGATGGCAGCAGACAATGTGAATGTTATGCCTACAAGAGTGACTTGGTTATCTTGAATTTTGGTTATGAAAAGCCTAATCAACTCAAGGTGGTATTGAACTGCTTGGACCTGCTCACAAAACTCAAAACACCCTAACCATTTGAAGGATGTCACTATCATAGGAGAAGCTAGGAGCTTTTTGAGATCTGTGGGCTCAAACCTGTGGATTTTCCCTCTTTATGTGGCCTTCTCTGCTTTACATTTCCCTCTCTGTCTGATCCCTCTTCTTCACTGTGTGGCCTATATCCTTCATCAGCCATGTTGTCTTTGTTATGAAACCCTAATTAAATAGTAGGGGAATGCAAGTGTTTAAGAAGGAAAAAAGAAAAGGGAAAGGTAGATGGGAGTCCGATGGGTGTAGGGATAGAGGTCTATGAAAGGTTATATAGGGTATTGATAAAGTATTTTTGGGAAATGGGAAGCTTGCTTGCAAAAATTAGGGTTTAGGAGAAAAACTAGGGTTTTGAATGTGAGACTAACACCAATCTTGATTTCATTCTTCAGACATTGAGGAAATAACTTTGAGGAGAGGGAAAATGATGTTTTGAAGAGGATACTTACTTGTTTTAAGGTTGAGGAGGTATTAGGAATGAAGAACGAATATGGGGAAAACTATCCAAATGCACAGTGCCTAGAGGAAGTGCGCAACTCTTCTGCGGAGTGCGCAGCACCAAGAGGAAACGCGCAGCGCCTCCACTATTTTTGTTGATTTGACCTCAAATTGTAAAAAAACTGCTGGGGTTTTCTCAATGCGGGGTAAAAGGGAAATAAAGAAGATATGAAGGCAAGAAGATATTTATACACCCTTGAATTTAATCTTTAGCTCCTTAAACCCCCTTTGCTAATGTTCTTTTTCACTTTCACCTTTAAACTCTGCTTTAATGCCTTTTCTTCTTTGTGCCTTTGCAGATGGATAAATGCTCAATTTGACTTGAATTTTGTAGTGTATGTTTGTCTTGTAGCAAGGAGAAATGCTTTGGTGCAGCTCAGATCCATTATTACATATGGGAACTTAAAACTATATATGAAATACAAATAAACTTAAAATACTCTGTTTTCTCCTCAAAAACATGTTTTTGAGGTGAAAATTACATTAGGTTAAAAATAATAATAACTTAGTAGTTTATGACTTACAAATCATCATGCATGTTTTATCAGTCATCCTCATACCCTTGCCAACCTTTATTTACCTTTTAACATCAAACTTTTGACCTTGGTGGTGAAACCCTAAGACCTAATGATATCATGAATGCAGATTGATTATGAAACCCTAACTGAAGACAATCTGAAGAAGGATCAACAAGTATACTCTATGAGGGAAAAATTTATAATTTCTGAAGAGAAAACAACCATCAGTGGATCAGTATATCATGACCTAATGGAATGATGCAAAATTTTCAATATGGGACCCCTAAAATGAAAATGGAAAGAGTGAATTTTGATCCCTGATGGAAGTATGGAGATACTAACACTAACAAAAGGTATACTTGCATTTCCTATACTGGGTTTGCAGTTACTTTATAAAATGACTTGTGATTTTCCTGATTTTCCTTGCTAGCTTGTCTCTCGCTTTAAAAAACCACCACATTGCCTTCTTCCTCTTCTAACAATTATGCCCTGCATTTATTGAATCTATGCTCTCTTTCCTTTTCTTTATTGTTTCTGTAATTATTATCTTCTTCCCTTCTCTTGCTTCTATGTTTTCTACCATTCATTTATAAGTCAGATATTCATTGTTTCCTTTCGGTTCCTGCTAATGAAACTTTGTTTCGCTGAAGTTGTTGGATCATGTTTTTCCCAACAACTCAGTCTCAATGAAATTATTTCGCTGGCACAAACTTTTCTCTGCTCTATGTAGCTGAGAGACAGTTTGTTGAACCTTCTAGCACCATCAAATGTAGTTGAAGGCCAAGAAAAATTTTCCTTGTTGATCAAATAACTAGCTACACATAATTAATATTTTTCCCCTCTATGACATCCTTATAGCTAGTCATCAACTTGTCCCACTTCTCCCTTCATTGATTCCCATCCCTCATAATACCTTGTCTCTCTAACATCTTTGCAAGCCCTTCCCACAAAGCTTCCCTCGTAGAATTTGCAAACCTCCCATCCATCTCACATCTCAATTTAATCAACTATAAAACCTTACCCCCCTTCGATTTCTTAGACCATTTCTTTGGCCCACTTCCTTGGCGTAGCGTATTTGTTATAGACATATTTGGGCACTGCAACCCCAATCACATATTTCCATAAACCAAGGGCTTCTAAACCCATAAAAGTGTTGTTTCATACCCTAAAGGATCAAGGTCAACTGAATACATCATTTCCCTAAAGTTATCCCTGAAAAACTACTCAGAACTGGTCAAAATTGGACCATCCCACCTACTCCATGGTCAGGTGCAATGCGTCTCACCTATTGCACACAGGGGGTGCAATGCATACTGAAAATCCCTTCCATAGGGTGCGATGAGCGAGAGAAGACAAATGGCAGAGGTCGTTTGCTAGGTGGAAACCCAGAGAATCTTCTAGAAACTGCTCATTTGACACTTGCCTCTCTGAATTCACCTAGGGATGAGTAAGAGATCATGAAATCTCCAAGTGGAACAAAGAACTATCAGTGAAATGACACTAATAAGAATCCCAGAAGCTGACTCACCCACCTGCAAATATCCATATATGGATCCCTCATCCCAGAGATCCAGAGGCTGGAATTTTGTATTTTGTAAGGAAGTGTTGTTGGTTTCTCTATGAAACATTGTATTGTTGGGTGATCTAGCTTTTCATGAGGTGAAGAGGGTTTTCATGCTGGGAGGATGGCACTGGATCAGGCCATTGGGTTGTAATCCTCTCTTCTACTACTTCTATCAATAAATCTATTTGAGTTTTCCTCCATATACTTGTATATTTCTGAATCTTGTATTGGTGTATGCATTTGTATGGTTAATATACATCTGATCCTATATTGTTTATGGTTATAGATCTCTATGCTTTGATGGTATTATGCTGCTTTGACTCTATAGGGGTTCTTTGAAGTGGGACAAGTGAGGAAGGAGTGGTGAAGCTCTGTCAAAGGAAGGAGGAAATAAGCAAGGAGACATGCGAAAGACTGAGGTTGGTACTCTTTGCTTCTCTCTCATCTATCTCTCATAAAGGAAAATGCAAATAACTTTAGTTTGTTTGTTTCTAAGATAGCTACCCGTCTTAGTGGGACTAACAGCTCTAAATGGACACTAGTTTTCCTGATAACAAAATGGCGACTTCGTTGGGGAATGAACAGTTTGATTCTTAGTCACTATTGTTTGCTTTATAAACTACAAACAGAGCCTGAAGTTAAGCCATCTAGCCTTCGAATTGCTTTTGCTATGCAAATGAAAAGTAGATCAACTTTGCTTCAATCAATCTTCGAGTTAGTTTATGAACTGAACATCTGACTTGCAAACATCCTAAGTGCCCTAGTGGTAGCTCAAATAACCTCATTAGATCAACCCTTATACTTTGTGTTTACTGTCTATCATTAGCTCATCCTAAATCCCTGAACTTAGCTGCAAACTGTGAGTAAAAACCAAGTTTAGTCTCGTCCCTAGACCATTGCACTGTCTCTCAATGGCAACCTGGATGCATCGCACCTCCCATGTGTTTTAGTGAGATGCATCCCTGTTTCCCTATGTTACAGGTGCGATGGTTGAATGAGACTGTTTCTACCTCCATATTTTGGTTTTTCCTTCATTGTTTTCAACTCTATTCAGTAGTTTTGTTGTCTATGATCAATATATCACTATTTAAACTCTCTTCCTTTGCATTATTCAGCCTCCATTGATAAAGAATTGTGAACGTTTTTTATGTGTTTTTCATCATCTACAATTCTCTTTTGCAAACAATAGCTTAATCGAACTGTCGTCTTTTGATTTGAAAGTGTTGCAAGTGTTGTTTTCAGTCAAAGAAAAGAGTGTCGTAAAGTCTTCCTCTTTTAAATACTCGATTACACTTTTGCCATTGTATTTGATTTGAATCGTCAATTCTTTGAAGTGTCGAAAGCAATTTTCAAGTCGAAATTGAAAGTGTCATCTAAATCTCCCTTTCAGTTTTGAAAAGAAATTGCTAAAGTGTTGCTTTGAGGAAAGATAGTTCAGATCTGTACTTAGTTTTCTTTTTGTGAAGATCCATGGAAATCTGAGTGAAGATCCATCGAATCATCACATGATTCGATGGATCTTCACTCAGATTTCCATTGGATGAACACCATAGATGAAAGGTCATCACATGATTCGATGGATCTTCACTCATCCAACACTCTCAATGATGATTCGATTAGGCTTTGCCTTTTTCAGCGAACGTTAACTGGTTCGGTAGCAAAATGGTACATCGAATTGCCTAGAGCTTCATTCGATAACTTCAGTGCCCCTGCCACCACCTTTTTAACCCATTTTCAGTTACCCATAAGGTACGAAATAGGAATGGAGCTTATTACCAATTTTAAGCAGACGACAACCACTCACATATCTAATCATATTCATGAGTGACGACGTCGTCGTAAAATGGTAAAGGCATATGTTCCTGATCAGTTGTTAGTTGAATGCTTTATTAAGTCATTGTTACCTTCTATTACAAAAGATGTGGCCAAGGGAGGAGTTGTCACTAAAGAGCAAGTCATTGCTTGTGCACAATATCTAGACTTGATCTATACTCAGTCTGGCACGCTCTACGACAAAATTCCTGATGCTCCTAGATTGGAGCTTTCTGTTCCTTCTCCTCCTAAATTGAACAGGGACTTTCATGCTGGCGATGGCGTGATTGGTACCTCAAGTATGCAAACTGTGAAGGCCTCATCTAGTAAAGCCCTTGCAGTTTCTAGTTAAAAGGAAAATGACAAACTTCCTGCCTCAGAGGTTAATGTCATGTCGACCGACAAAGGCAAAGAACCGAAGCAACCAGGAGGCAAGAAGAAAAGAAAAGCAAAAAGAAGAAACAAGATGATTCATAACTTGAAAAATCTTCTGAAAACCATTTTGGGCAAATGAAACCTAATCAGCCATGTCTCATATGCGATGAGGACCATTGGACGAGAGATTGTCTGCATAAAGCTGAGATTAAGAAGTTCTTCAAGAGTTCAAAAACCTCAGCGGTATTGACTGATCCGTTTCCAAACCCAGAAACCAATCTGGTTGCTAGCGACAATGCTTCCCCATCCCAAGTGCTTATGTTTTCCATTTCGAAACAACAAAATGATGCTTTGATATCGACAAGGAATAAGGATTATGTGAATCCACAGCTGTCGAACAACAAGGCTGCAGATTAACCTAGTAGTTCGACAACAACTTCAACCGAAGTTGTGCCACCCATCATTCTTGAGCTAACAATAAAGCTGCCAAAGGGAGTAGTACACAAATTGACATTTCATCCTCATGCTTGAGCAGCACAAAATTATAATATAGTAGAGGATCTGGCCCAATCACCATCTGCTATTTCGACACTTGAAGTACTGCAAAATTGCCCCTCCCAAAAGCAGGCTCTATTATCAGCAATAGGTGAGATTGAGCCAGCGGATTCCAATCTTGTGGCCTTTAATCATAAAGGATACGAACCTTAGTTACCAGCTCAACTCGCTTTCCTCATACAAGTGAAAGCCCTCAACAAAACTATTCATCGAACAATTATTGATGAGGGGGCATCTACATGCATTATGTCAATGAGTTGTTGGAAAACTTTAGGCTCACCACCTTTGTCGTGACCGTCAACAACATTAAAAGCATTTAATGGATGAACATACACCCTGTACAGGATTTTAAGTAACTTGCAAGTTGAACTAGGGGGCAAGACAGTAGAAATTGATGTCGAAGTTATCGATGGAAACCTCAATTATAATATCCTACTGGGAAGGCCCTAGATTTATGCTATGGCTGTAGTTGTGTCATCATACTTTAGAAAGACTTCATTTCCTTTTCAAGGAGGAATTACAATCGTTGATCAACAAACCTTCCTCCCCAATAGTTCACAAGTTACGAGAAGCATTCAAATGATCCATGGAAGCTCTCATTCACTCTAAAACATTAGACTAGGCCTCCTAAAAGACCCAACCTTAATGGCTACTTTTTCCCTACTGCCTCCGAGTAATATGGCAGAAGTGGCCGCGGTGGAAACATGCAATATGGTATCTTCTATATCTACAAAGATTCAGAAGATTTCCAAACTTGATGTTAGCATGGATCATCGCCGAGTATTGCCTCAAAGCCTAATAGAAATATTGTAGCAATCAATTTTCTTGTCCTGGGCGGCAAATCCAAATCAATGCTCATCAAATGTTTGGATAAATAAGTCTAAAGAATATGGTACCTCTTTAGATCCTTGGTTGCATGTACATTCTATAGACGAAGGAATTGTTCAGTCAATGATGATAGGAGAGGCACCATGGGAAGATTACCACCATCGTTCCCATCTTCCGGATTACCATGAAGATTGTTCCAGTGACCTTAATCATCCTTCGGTTTTTTATTTTCTATCAAATACTGTAAATACAGTGGATTCTGAGTGAAATCTGTCCAATATTGAAGAAACTATCGCCATAAATATCTCGACCAAACCAGATGTTGTAGAGAATATTCACGTCGGCAAATCTTGTGCTTCTTCAGAACAGGAAATATATTGCACTCTCTTTCACGAGTTCATAGATGTCTTTGCATGGTCTTATGAATAAATTCCAGGCATTGACTCAAGCATAGTTGAACACAAAATTAAGATGTATCCAGATGTCAAATGGTACGACAACGGCGTCAGTAGGTGCACTCGAAGAAAGCCACTGCCATCAAGGAAAAAGTTGAAAAACTTTTACATGCTGGTTTCATTTACCCAGTTCCTCTAACTGGTTGGGTATCGAATATTGTTCCTGTGATGAAAAAACAAGGAACGATTAAAGTGTGTGTTGATTACAGGGATGTAAATCAAGCTTGTCTAAAGGACAACTACCCTACACCCTTCATCGACCAGATAATTGATGAATGTGTCGGACATGAAATCTTTTCAATCATGGATGGATTTTTCGGGTATAATCAAATTAATATGTGCCCACAGGACCAGTCAAAGACTGCATTTATATGTCTGTGGGGCACATTCGCGTACCGCAAGCTACTTTTCGGTTTAAAGAACGCAAGGGCAACTTTTCATAGGGCTATGAATTATGCCTTCCATGACATCAAGAAGATCATTCAACCATATCTCGATGATCTACCGGCTCATTCGTGAAAGCGGATTGATCATCCGCAGCATTTGAGAGCTATATTTCTACGTTGCCGACACTACAAGATACGACTCAATCCGCACAAGTGTGTGTTTTGTGTCGATTCTGTTCGTTTACTTGGATTTGTGGTTTCGAAGGACAGGATTTGTCTCGACCCATGTAAGGTTCAGGCAATCATCGATATGCCTCCACCTTCAAATTTGCTTCAGATTCAGAAACTCCAGGGAAAGCAAAATTTCTGAGGAGGTTCATTCCAAATTACGCCGAACTTGCTAAAGGTTATACACGTCTTTTGAAAAAAGAAGTGCCCTTCAACTGGGATCAGGTTGCGCAAGCTTCCTTTGATTCTCTAAAGAAATCCCTAATAAAAGCATCATTAATGTACACTCCTGACTATCAAAAAGACTTTAACCTATATCTAGTTGTGGTAGATATGACCATCACAATGGTTTTAGTTCAAGAAGACAATGGAATCGAACATTTTGTCTATTATTTAAGTCAAAACTTAAATGATACAGAGAGCAAGTACTCCTATGTTGAAAAGCTAGCTCTTGCAGCTATTCAAGCAGTACAGAGATTTCGACACTATATCCTCTTTCACAAAACAACCATTTTGTCAAATTGCAACCCTATAACTTACATTTTGTCACGTCAGTTACTTGGGGGAAAATTTTCAAAATGGATAGCCATTTTGCAAGAGTTTGATCTAGAATTTGTAAAATCCAAATCAAAGAAATCTCTGGTTTTCGCGGAGTTACTATGCGACTTCCCATCGTCATCCACCGATTCAACATCCAAAGCATCAATCGTGGATGAATCATTGTTTCTGATATCGTCGAGTGATTTGTGGTATGGAGATATAATCATCTATCTCCAAACCCAAACATATAGGCCTAACACCTCTCGCTCGGAACAATGACGTACTCGATACTAAGCAAAAGACTACATGATCGTTAGCAATACGCTTTACCATCGCAGTATCGATACAGTTCTGCAAAGGTGCCTCACCCATGAGGAGGCCAAAAAAGTCTTGAATGATTGTCATTCAGGCACATGTGGGGGTATCAATCTGGTTATGCTACGACACAAAATATTTTACGAGCAGGTTACTTCTGGCCAACAATTTTTAAAAGATTGCATAATCGTAGTCAAAAGTTGCCATGCTTGTCAAATCTTCGACCGCAAAACCAGAATACCACCTGCACCTCTGCATCTAGTAGTTGATGTTGGGCCATTCACCAAATGGGGCATATATTTCATGACATGTAACCCCACCTTGGCCGGGGGCGATGGGTATATCATAGTCGCAGTTGACTATTTTACAAAATGGGCCGAGGCGATGCCTACATTAAACAACAGCGGTGAAACGACTGCTCTTTTCTTTTTTAATCATGTAGTCTCTAGATTCGGTGTTCCACAAGCTATAGTCATAGCTCATGGATCACATTTCTGCAATCACATGATGGTTGAATTGGCTACCAAATTAGGACTTTCCCATGACAGTTTTACTCTATATTATCGGCAAGCTAACAGACAAGTTGAGGTGATCAACAAAGTCTTGAAGCACGTGCTGCAAAGGATGATTGGAGTCCACAAATGAGTTGGCACCTAATCCTATACTCAGCCTTGTGGGCATATAGGACATCGGTGAGAAATGCAACCGGATTTACACCCTTTCAGCTGGTGTATGGCTTGGAAGCAATCTTACTGGTTCAGTGTGAAATTTCATCTCTCAAGCTCGCAGTCGACCTTCTCCTTGGAACTTTAAAGGAAGAGGCTCATTTCTTGGAACTAATCCAATTGGATGAAACCTGTCGTGACACCACCTTGGCTAATGAAGCTCATAAGAAACGATTCAAGGCGCGGTTTGACAAGAATGTCAAACCCCGTGTCTTCTCAGAAGGTGACTTGGTCTTACTTTATGACCAGGAATCCGATAAATTGGGAGCAGGTAAGTTCCAATCATTGTGGATGGGTCCCTACATTGTTAAGTGAGTCTTATCAAAAGGAGCCTATGAGCTAGTATATTATGATGGGATTCCACTGTCGCAACCCCGAAACCGGTTGTACCTTAAGCGTTACTATGCTTGATTAAGTGTAGTAATCTCTTTATATGCTTTTGTTATATTTTTGTTTTCATCAAGAGTGATCATTTTGGTTAGGTAATCCACTTTTGCATTTGTTGCAGATGTCGAACCTATTGGAATCATTTGTTGGATATGCCAACGGAGCTAGTCATAGTACGCGGAACCTATCTTCTGCAGCTTGGGCCATCTTTGATCCAAGTGGTGAGTTAGTGAGTTTCAGAGGGGTATGTATTGGTCGGTCAACGAACAACATCACTGAATATAGCGTGTTGATAGAGCTTCTCTTTGATGCCATTGCACATGGCATACACTGACTTGTTGTTAGGCTAGACTCACAACTCGTCATCCTATAGCTTACCGGCATCTATTTCGTTCGGAATCCAACTATCTATCGTACGTTCCTAAGGGTCAGGATTTTGGAAAGGCAGTTTGATTCTATTCAATATCAACACATTTCTAGAAACTTAAACACATTAACTGATTCATTAGAAAATTATGTGTTAGATAGACATTTACTGAATACAGCTTGAGTGGGCCTAATGGTTAAGAGCATGTGTTTCATCCTAAGAGGTCACAGGTTCAAAACCAGAGGGGGGTAGAGTATGTATGCCTTCGTAGACTTAGCAGTCAAATCGCTGCGCAGAGGTGGGTCCCTTGTCCCACAAACAAGGGGGTCTCATACACCAATTTGGTGTCTGGCTTGGCTGTGACCTTAAAAATGGATATTATTATTATTATGAAAGATAAGCATTTCAAACATTTGCATCATGATCATATAACTTAACCAAAATAAAGCTCCGACAAACAAAAACATATATAACTTTTTATAGTTTTTACAAAATGTTCTGTGTCCAGGACAAAATCAGTCATACGACCCAAAAACTCAAAAATGCAGGAAGCACCCTAGACTAATGGTGCTAGTGATAACAAGTCACCACCTGTGCGATCATACGTAAGAGCCTAGTCCATCGACTCGGCACACCAGTGGTATGGCGCTGTAATCTCAGAGGTAACTCATCAGTCCTCACATCCTGAATACCAAGGGTGAGACCCTCAATCTGATCCTGCAATACGACAAGGGTCTCGGCTACATCTAGATCACGAAGGACAGCTCTCCCTATAGCCTTTGTTGCTAGAACGGCAGCAACTACCCTCGGGCACATTGTTGGTCGCACCGATCCAATATCTGCACAAGTACATGGGTTTGATTAGTCTTGATAACATTTAAAAAACACAAGAACATTATAAAAGTAATAAACAGAGATATGGTCATATCTTTTACCTATAACGCCCCACTGCTCGCCAGCTGGTAGCACCAAATCTGGGTCTCCTCGGAAATCCATCCCGACATATGGATACTCGGCATAAACCATCTACTAACGGTTGAACCACTCAAAGAAGGCATTAGAGAATGAAATCTGTGACTGACCAGCATGTTTGGCCATAAGATCAACCCATCTCTGCATCTGTGGTTCTGTCGGTGTTGGCACTCCGAGTGAAATGTATTGTGGCTGCATCAGTGGGATCTTCTCCAAGGCGAAAGCATTCATAATAGAACCATAACCAAAGTTCATAGATCTTTCGTTCTTCACCTTGGTAAGTTGTTCTTTTATCCTCGAAAGTATTGTATCACACCAGTTGAATACCTTTGGTTCAAGGCATTCCAAGGCATACTGCATATAGGACCTGTTGGCCAAGTGAAGAGCCACGCTACCAGCCAATCTAGCAAAGGTGAATAAGATTCCTCAGGGACCGGTCAGTGACATCTCGAATACTAATCTTGTTGTACCTGCTCGGCTGAGATCCATCCCTACATAATCTACGAATATAATCCCTCATGGATTCGCCCCCACAAGCGGAACCTGATAGTGAGAGAGGGTCACCACGTCTTGATAAACTAGTCAAGAAGTAGATATCCTCAACAGTCAAAGGGATGGATTTACCCCTAATCTGGAACAATTGGTTGGTAGGATCCCATGCATCGAGAAGATATTGCAACAAGTTGATTTGTTGCTTCATGCTAGATATGTGAAAGAACTTGAGCAAGCCACAGTTCCGCAATGCAGTCATCATACCTCGATCATGTAAGGCAATCATATCCTCTCCTCCATGCTCGTGTTCACGCCATGTAACAACCATCTTGCTCCGATGAATCTCTAAAAACAAACAAGAGAAGAATTAGGATCCTGATTTGGGCAAAAACAGGAAAAATTTCCATGAAAAATCAATGCATAAACTTTCCTCCTTGCGCCCATCGCACCCTAGCTATGTACTAGGTGGGATGCATACTGACTGGCCAATGGCCAGCTCAGTATGCATCGCACCTTTCGATGTGTACTAGGTGCGATGGGGAGAGAACGAAATGTTCAAACCCCAGAGCCCCGAAAAACAGGAAAACATGCTCAAAATCAGAAAAGGAAAGAATGCTATTGAAGATCTCAGGGTTAGCTCCTACCTGGTATAGACGGTGCCGAAAATAGGCCATAGAATCTCCTGGAATCAGCTGATGAAAATCGAGGGGGAAAACACCTCCAGAGCTCCAACAATCCCAAATTTGAATGAAATGGTAAAATGAGAAGTAAAAACTACTTTTATATTACTGTTCATGTAATTCAAATAAGCTATTGGTTTTTTAACTCATTTTTAAAGCATGTATTTACATTTCTAATAAGTTTGATGGAGCAATTGAACAGGTAGTACGACCGTCAAGAGAACATACTGTTAATGGTAAACCGAACATCTCTGACTATTATCACGAGAAATGTTTCCGCAAATCTCAAGCTCATTAAAAAATAAACCTAGCTATGAGCATATGTTCCCCCAGAGTTCAAGCTCATTAAAAAATGAACCCACTTTCGGTAAATAACCTTTGTGATCGCATTACTATCAACTTTTGAGCCTTGG
The DNA here is from genome assembly GCA_000404065.3 of Pinus taeda. Classification (NCBI taxonomy): domain Eukaryota; kingdom Viridiplantae; phylum Streptophyta; class Pinopsida; order Pinales; family Pinaceae; genus Pinus; species Pinus taeda. The sequence goes on along the minus strand of APFE031661936.1, from coordinate 72,574 downwards.
TCGTGTTCTTACCATCACCTCCACTTTTTAGCTGATCATACGCCTCCACTTGATTGTTTACCATTTTGAGGAACAACTACGATGAGTGATTCTATTAGCCATCTTCTTTACACTGCCATGATTGAAAAGTTCCAAACCTTACCTGGAACCAGCTGCTACACAAAAATATCACTCATTCCTCAAAGATGAGTCTATTTCAAGCTATTTTTAGACTCATAAAATATAAAAAGATTGTTGAGCAATTGACCTCTCCATCTCGTTAAAGTGATTGGAAGCGCCATCCCTCCTCTATATTTTAATCTTTTTGGACCTGAGGGATCATTACACAAAAAGATCGAGCGCTTGTCTTTTTCAGCTCATTAAAGTGATTGGAAAAGTCATCCCTTTCGTGTTATTTTATACTTTTTTCGGACTTAAGGGATTATACTATGAAAGAGGATTACTGGATTTTCCTTTCCACCTCTTTTCAGACTCTCTAAAACTAAAAAGGATCGAGTTATCTTTGTCATTAAACTTGTTAAAACAATAGTGACAAACTTGTCCATTACAGACAAGAGCGAGTTTCACTGTCGCTAGGCTCGCTAAAACATAGCAACAGGTTTGCTCGAAGGGCAAATTATAGAACAAGCATATGTTATCCTCCTCAAGCTTGAAAAAAATAAAGAGGTACTGGTTAGCAATGACTGGGGAAAATTGGGAAGAAACTTGAAAAACTTCATTGGTAGCAGGTCGCTCTTGAACATGACACTTTCACTCCATCACCATGATTGCGTCAGGTTGGGTTATTCCGTTCACCGGTCATATCACCATTGTTCCTTCGTACCATCCATTTTTGGGGTTAACGCTACCAATCCTGTCATTGATATGTTCAAGAGAAGTTGCTCAAAGAATTCACCAACCAAGCTAACACCTCATCTGCTACAATACCTTCACGCTCCATTCTTTCATGACCACCACCCTGAACCTTGTATCATTAGATCATTTTCACCTCCACAAAATCATTTGCTCCATTTCATGTCGTAGATGTGGGATTCATTAAGGCCCTCCTACGATAGGTCACTTCTTGTCGACATCA